>SNQJ01S0040780.1:51704-61953 GCA_010110895.2 Picea sitchensis
GTGATGTTCATGTTCTTCTTTTGAATTGGAATAAATAAGTATGTCATCCAAGAACACTATGAAAAACATATACATATAAATTTTGAATATGCCATTAATCAAGAACATAAATAAAATTCATGTATTGGTTAAGCCCAATGGCACCACTACAAATTAATAATGCCCATGCATGGTTCTAAAAGGTTTCTTATTGATGTTTTCTTCCTTGATTCTCACCTCATGATATCACGATCTCAAGTCTATCTTTGAGAATATATTTTATGCTCTTAGATAATCGAAGAGGTCATCAATTATGTGTAGAGGGTACTTGTTCTTCATCGTGGATTTATTCAACTGTCTAAAGTGAATTCACAACCTCAACATTCCATCTTTCATTTTAACAAAGAGTATTGGTGTTCCCCAGGGTGAAATACTTGGGTGTATGTACCCTTTCTTCAAAAGTTCTTCCAACTACATTTGTATTTCTTTTAATTTTGGTGTACTCATTATATAAGGAGTTTTTGACACTAGGGAAGCTCCTGGTACTAAATCAATAGAGAAATCTATATCCCTCTTTGGTGGCAATCCTAGTATTTATTTGGAAACATCTTCAAACTCTTGCAATACTGGAAAATATTCAAGGCTTGGCTCTTTGGTCTTTTCTAGATTCTCTACATGAGCTGCATACAACTGACATCCTTTTTTGAAACATCTCTTTAGTTGTAAGGTTGAAATCTCCCTGATAGAAATGGGTCTTGGAATTTCTTTCAGAGTGCTTTGTTGCCCTTCTTCATCAAGACATGTAAATGTCTTATTGTGAAAATATAGGATAACATGATGTTTTTCTAACCGATCTATTCCAATTAGTATATCATAAGATCCCAATGATATGTTATTAAGGTCAGGACTGATATTCACTACATTCAGATTTATTAGATAATCTCTGACAGTCTCATTGATCCTTCTTTTGGTTCCAATGGCTGGTTGAACCAACCATGATTTTTCAAGCTTACTTTTCTTCAAATGAAATCTATCCACTATTTTAGGATCAATGTAACTATGGATTTCTCCTGAATCAATTAAAATAGAAACAAGATTATGTATTATCTTACCTTCCACCTCTATCATAAGGGATTGGTGCTCTGCTTGTCAATCATCCAAGGCTACATCTATCCTTGGAATATCTCTACCCATGTCTTCCATTGTAGGAACCTCCTAGATGTTGTGTAGTGTCTTCATTTTGTCTTCTCCGTGAGGGAAATCCTTGTACTTGTGTTCTTATTTACATCCCGAACATTTGATTGGTGGTCTTCCCCTTTTTGTTGAGGATTCTTCCATCTTAGTTTCATTCTTAGCAGGATGATTTTGTTGATATGTGCTAGGACTGTTTTTTATTGAAAGGAGGTTTGAATACCTTCCTTCTCTGATCATATTTCTCCTTATTCTTATCCTTCCAAGATTTTTGAAAAAACTCTCTACCTTTATCTTTCTCTTACATGTAATTATCCTTTCTAATGGGTTTTGCCAAAGTTTTGGGTTCATCAAATTGATGCTTGTCTTTATAGAAATATTGAAATCCTGTTAGAAACCTTTGTATTTTTACCTTCTCCTCTTTGATAAAGCCCACATACCTCAACAACTCCACGAACTTCTTTTCATATTCTTCCATGATCGTGATTCACAAATTGAGTTCAAAGAACTCTCGCATCTTCTTGTCATAATAGTTCTATTAAAGATACTCCTTCTGGAAATATTTCTTGAATTGTTCGAAGATATTTTGTTCTCATCAATATGCTTAACTTGCTTCAACTTATTCCATCAAAGAGCAACTTTTCCATGAAAATGGTATTTGGAAACCATGACTTCTAAGTTAGAAGAGAAGTTGTGCAACTGAAAATATTTCCTCATTCCTAGCAACCAGGCTTCAACATCATCTCCCCTTTTTCTTTCACCATCAAAGGTTGGTGGCGTAATCTTCCTAAGATATTATTGTAACCCGCATGACTCATATCTTATTCTTTGATACATAACAAGGGAAACTTATGGGTTGTTTCTTGACTCTCAAGATGCATAAGAATTCCTGGATGAATGAGTAGGTGAGTAGTGATGTATATGAGTTCTACTAGTACTTCTTGAGTGATTGGATCTTCTATAATTATCTTTTATTGCATGATTTATTCCTTCTTCCTCATGTCTTGAACTAGATCCAGTCTTCACTTGCCCCTGCAACTGGTTTAGGATTTCCATCAACTGAGTGTTTATTTAGTTCTACTCCTCATGTGATCTCATTATCTTCTCATTTTTAGCTCTATAAATTTGCACCTCCATTCTCAAACTTTTCATAGTCTATACCCATTTTGTTGGATCCACTCTGTTCCTGTGTCCATTAGATTTTGTCTTTGCATTACCCACACTGATGTGTTGGCCTTTGGAATCTATCTCATGACTATAGGCTCCCTCTGCATCCTCCATGTCTCTTATTTTCAATCCTGAGCTTGAACTAATATGCTTATGGTACTAATCATGCAAAATGTGCAAGCGACCATTTTTGTTAGAATTAGGTATATTATTAAAAAATTGTTAATTAATGCTACATGTGATTCTTCTTCTCCATTCATGAAGAATCCTATCACACTTCTCCAAATTTTGATATTTCAAGATGATTCTTCTCTAAATCATAGTTCCTATGACTATTCTTATGCCCCAATTGAATCTCCAAGCTAAAAATTATTGCTTCTCGAAAAATCCATTTCCACCCAATTTATACACTTTCTCCACTGGTGCAATTTTACTAGGAGGCCCACTTCTATCAACTGCGTAAGAAAATACATCAAGAACCAACRAAACTTATATATCGTGCATTGATATTATTCATTATGTTGAACACATGACAACTTTCATATTCTCCATATATTGTTCTAGTAAGATTCCATAACAATTTGGAATTTGCAACTTTGCAATTATTACAAAAAAAATTTAGACCTAGAATTTTCGCAAAATTGGTTATCTCCCAAACCGTGCACTTATAGAAAAACTTCACTAAAGTAAATTTGTATGGATTGATGAGCAAGTAAAAAGTTGAGTACATAAAATTTTCCAATTTTGTGATTTGGGGTTGCTATGGGGAAATTAMCCCTAAACTGGGTCTAAAGAATAGGCAGAGCGATAACTCCCTTAAAASACTGATCTACCTTTAATTTGCCCCAAACCATCTAGGCTAAGTGATAAGAGAAAGAGATAAGAGAATGTTAATGAATGCACCTTCAATTCTTATGGTTGATGCATACCTCTCTTGGTTGTTGCTTCCTCCTAGATCACAAATCTCCTCCCAAAGATGACCTGCAAGGGGTTAAGAGTATAATGCAACAACATCTACAATCTCTAATGATCACTTTAAAAGCCTAAATATATATATAAATGCTCAAATTAGCAAGAACATGTAAACATAGGGTTTTGGGACAAGGATAATCTCTTTTATTCAAATTCAAGATAAAAAAGGTTACAATCTTTGCTGGCGACCGCTCTACGAACCAAGTCTGGGCTCCTTGTTGCGGCTCCAAGTGCATCAATCTCAAATTATATTCTCACAACCAACATACCATCAAGGGAAGGAGGAAGGGTTGCATAGGGAGAATGGTTGGAGGGGAAGCTGAGGCTAAAACGTAGAGCAAGATGCAAATCTTGGGCAATGAAAGGGAAGGGATTTTGGCATAGTTTTCTTATTCTCTTGTTCATGTGCCTAAATGAATCCCCAAGACCTCTTTTATATGAGAAAAAGATGGCTATTTCGTTTGGGGATGGGCTATAAGGGGTAAAATGGTTAGGAAACCCTCCATAGCCCGTAAACTTCGCCGAATTTCGTGTAATTTTATATTTTTTGCAACTTTTGGAGGTAAATGCGGGATAAATAGCATGAAACTCGCATACACTATGCAGGATAAATAGCATGCAGCTTGTGTGTGTACGCAGTCTATTAGTGCAACATGACACGTACACTATCCAAAAAATGGATTTTTATAAGGAAGCCTCAACAATATTTTTGGCGAAGTATGCAAATGGATGGGTCAATGTCTTGGATGCATAGATGTGCCATTTTTGGACGATAACAAATGCCCCCTAATGTTTGAGGTTGGAAGAGAAATTGATGGTCGAAATACATTACAACATCTTTACACAGTGGGAAGGCACGAAGTTGAGTGAGCCCGAGACGAGTGTTCGTGAGCATGTCATCTACAAAATAATTATAATCTCTCCAAGGTGAGCATACCCATGCTCGGGATGAACTAAGCATGGATGCCAATCAAGCACATTGCAGATCCATGTCATATATATAGTAATCATGTCTACACAACTAATGTGTATGCCAATAAAAGTGTAGCTATGAACAATACACAACAGATCTACATCTCAAAATCATTTGAAGATATACAGGTACAATATGATATGCATCTTCAGGAAGCATCGACGTCTGTGGATGGAGATGAGAAATTCATAGCTTGAGCAACAACTTCAAGATCTTCCAAACTTAGGTAGGAGTACAATAGGAGTGTAAGACTCACTACTCTGAGGTCTTCGACATGTCATCGGGGAAAGGTCGGAGGATCTCGATCATTAGGCACATGAATTCATTGATTCTGAATCTGAACTTGACTGGACTCTCAGGATGGCCAACTCATGAAAGTCAAGAGATCAACTTCAAAATGGCTGACTCAGGTTGGATAAAACTTCCCTTTGAAAAAATAACGACAAAATAATGAGACTCGGGTAACATATTATTAATATAAGTCTGTGATATAGGAGGCACCACAAACTCTCTATATGTTTGGACGAGTAACCAAACAGAGGAGGACACAACTCTATGTAACGAGAACAATTTCCTAAGTTCATACTAGATCCCAATGCTTGGAGAACAAACAAAAGGATGTGCTTTGTCCAAGGTCATCTATCTTGCTGTCGATAAAAGAAAATCTATATCTCGTCCCCTCTTTTTGGAATATTTGATTTTTTTTTCTTTTTCAAAATTTTAACGAGCTTGAAAAAGAATAAAAGAATGATATGTTACGAAGGAGGAACAAGTGTCATGGGTAAGTAAACTAGTTCCAAGCACATGGAACATATTTATACTCAGTGCAAGGAGACGTGTGCAGGATAAGGACACTCGAGAAGATTCCTCCATGTGTCAAGGTTTCATATTGCAAGGGGAAAAAGTGCTACAAGGCTTGTATTTAATGAATGCTTTGAAGGTTCAGTTAATAGCAACATGAAGCCGACATTAGATGAAAGATGCAAGGATGAGACATGCGATGTGATTAATTATGAAAAACCAAGACTCCATCCATGTGAAGTTTTACGAGCACAGAGAAGGTAAGCTCAATGGTTTTTCTTGTTTAGAGAGTCTGGAAAACACTAAAAGAAGACTCTAGAGTGTTCCTTTTTCGTAGTTAGTCCAATTAGTTCAAAAAAGGGTTAAACTTATACCGAAAGGATGTCTCTTCAAAACCATTTTAACGAGTGTGAYCGAGACAAGATCACTCGACTATCTTTTCAATTTTAAGGAGTCTAAAAAGAGCTTAACTATGGACTCACAACCTTTTTCCAAGTTTAGTCTCCTTAGCCCAAAAAAATATAAAATATAACTTAGGAGAACTCTCTTGGAGAGACATGTCTCCCGAGGCGTACCTTTTTCTTGGAAAAAGGGTTAAACTCATGCCAAATAGATATTCCTTTTGGACCAATTAACGAGTGTGAAAGGAACAAGTTCACTCGACAATCTTTTCATATTTAGGGAGTCTGAAAAGACCTTAACTATAGACTCCGAGGGGGTTCCTTTTTCTTAGATAATCTCCAAGGCCCAAAAAAGTGATAAACCAAAACCAGGGAGAATGGCCCTTTTTAAAAAAATTAGTCCCTCGGGCCCAAAAAGGGTTAAAACTTAAACTTATGCCTGAGAATAATCTCCTAGTGAATTGAAGCTCCTAGGGCATACCTTTATTCGTAAATTAACCATCCATATTGAAAAATAGATAAAATACCATTATGCAGATGTGACTTCAAATTTTAGTTTGACGAGCGTGAAGGGGAACAAGATCGCTTGACAATATTTTCAATTTTAGAGAGTCTGAAAAGGGCTTAAAGAAGACTCTAGGGGGGATTGTTTTCTTAAGTAATCCAAATGAGACCGAAAAGAATAAATATTCTCTTTTTAGATGTTGCTTTCAAAGTTTAAGTGAGCTTGAAAGACAACAAACTATGCTCTTGGGGAGTCCCTCGGGTAAGAGCCAGAAAATATGAAGAAGAATGGGGCTTCAACACACAGTAATGGAAGGACTAAAGGGATTCCCAATCCTATGGAAAAAACTCACAGCATGGACATCGAAATGCAACAAAGGATCTACCTAGGGAATCCATGTAGAGGAAGTCTCTACCACCTAATTACGACACTTCTAAAGCAACATAGAATGTTATGTGTCGTACTTCGGTGGGATCGATCCTATGGCAAAGCATAAAAAGTCAACAACATGGAAGATGCAAGGTGATGAGAACCTAACCTATATGCAAATGTTGAAAAACAACTTTACCACAGGATGATGTGAGTGTAACCCATCTCATAAAAACACCAAACCAAAAGAAAATGTTCATAAGAACGACCCAAATATATCTCAAAAAGAAACTCAAGTACACACCAAGCCAAGAATAGGGAAAAAGAGAAGCAAATCGGGGCAAAAAAGAGCTGAAAAATTATATAAATAGGGGTAGACAACTCGTTTTAACCATTTCAAATTGGAGAATAACCAAAAAGCCAAAAAAACCCTCTTCTTTAAAACATGAGTTCAAGGAGCTACGGTGGACAAAATATATTCAAACCTGAACCAAGTAAGTACAAAAGACCTCTCTCATCCTTTCCATTCATCATTTATTGTCTTTTTAATTGCTTAGAGGGTGCACGTCCTAGTAAAAATATTAGGTCTGTGTGTATGCGAATTGTCCATGCTCAACACGCGTATATAGGCGGGCAAAGTAACACTTAGCCTGCATACATACGCGGGCAAAGTAACACTTAGCCTGCATACATACGCGACTGTCTTAAAGACAACCCGCGTACATCTTTTTAAGCTTTCAAAAAAAATGAAACAAGGGACTAACCTCACAAAATTTTATGCAACAAGATGTATTTTCACTGGTGAAAGAGAGAACATGAGGAGTTATATGTCTTGGTAGAGGAGAATCCAGGGGCCATTGCCATGCTTAAGCAATGTGGCATGTGGTAGTTCTTTCAGTGTCCATTCATGAGGGCACAACCTAGGTTATTAAACCATTTGATAGAGTATTGGCACCCAAACGCAGAGGAGTTCATGCCAGAGGGCCAATCATTGACTCTGACGAAAGAGGATATATACCTTTTGAATGACCTCTCCAAGAGGGGGGAACCGATTAACTTGAGGACCTTTCCTCAAGAAACACACAACATAGAAGACTATATTGGCATGTACTACGAGGCTGGCACTAAGAAAGTAGGATCTCATGTTCCAATTCATAAGATCACAAGCCTCAACCTCCGGATAGTACTTTACATGATTGGGTAGATCACGGGATCCACAACACTTCATCATCCTTCACGTGCACAAATTCATTGTGCAACTTAGTGTCTACATGCTACCATCTTTGACAGGAGCACTGCAATGCTCACATGTATGAAAAAACAACTGATTGAATTCCAAAGATGAACAAACAAGAATTTCGGGTTCGAGACAGTGTTGTGCACATTCTCTTTCGAGAGAGTGCCAAGCCTTAGCCCTCAAGAGACAGTACGAGACCATATTGCCTCATTTCCAGCATTATGCAGGTGGGCAGCGTTGTTGCCTTGACAGGGTGCAGGGAGAGTACATGAGGTCTTCGATGACACATTCTTTGACTGGTGGGCCCCTCAAATTCATGTGATCGAGGACTACCCCTACGCATGGATCATTTTCCTGAAGGATTTTGATATGCCTATTCCCCTTGGCGAGGAGCGTGGAGAGATAGGTACACATTTTTTTTTGAGTTATTTTTTATTTTTATTTTTTTTAAATATTATCCCTTTTTATGGTAACGTCAAAGTACTAACTCATTGATTTGTTATATACAGACGTGGGACCAGTGTGACTAGCCAAATTCGCTAGGACCAGATGTTGTCCTCGAGCGGATGTCGTACTAACAACAACGAGAGGACCACCAGCCGCAGGAGGACCACCAGCCGAAGAGGCTAAGAGAGTATTGCGACGAGTAGAGAGAAACTTGACAACTCTCACTCGTGCAGTGCCGATGACAGAGATAGAGGACCTTCCCCCCATGCAGCCGCATGTTGTAGGGATGCCCAAAACTTGGGTTCAGTTTTTCGGGTGTCTTGTGAACGTCGTACTTCATTATACCAGGGCCAACTGGCCTAGGCCTTAGCTAGCACTGGACCACATATGTGCCAAGGGAACCTTTTGTACTCTCTTATGTAGTGAGGGATTGAGCCTAGCGATGTATACCGGCTCTATTTGAGGCTTTATGGCCCACTTTTGTAATTATGACATTATTTTTGGATACATTTTTAAATATGTACATATTTTTGCCTTATGGATAAAACATTTTGTACAAATGTATTTACATATGCGTGTACGTGTGTGCTTTTACTTTTATGTGTGAGCAATATGCCAATCTAATACATGATTAGCCAATTTATCAGTTAGTTGATTAGATCTCCAAGGAACATGAATATAAGTAATATAATCAAAATAGCATTCTAAGAGACGTATCATAAGGAATTGTCGGTGAAAGGTGGGATCGTAGACACGGTATATTCCATTTAGGTGAGAAACGACCAGTTGAGCATCGAGATAAACCTAGAGGTGAAAAATACCATGTGACAAGGCATCACGTAGTAATACTATTATGACACTGTACTCAACAACATTATTGGTTACTTCCCCCAGAGAAATACCTCCATAAGACACCAACGAACCAAAGTGTGAAGATCACCCAAGTTGCGGAAACAACCCTTCGAGTGTGTCGGCTAGAACCGTCTGCGAACCCAACATAGACCTCAGATTCACTTGACATCTACCATAGTGAAAAGAAACATAATAAACTACACGTCCATACAACAAAAAGACAAAAATGTATAAATAAATATATACATACAAGAAGTCACTCCCAAGGGACAGATCTAAGCGTAATACTTCTTAAGGTAGAGCCCATTTCTAGGCTCTGGTAAAGAGTTACCCTCAAAATCAACCAGCTAATAGGCACCCTTTTCTAAAACTTTCTTAACAATGAACAGTTTGAACCACATGGGTTTGAATTTTCCTGCCCCCAAGGGATCTTTATGTTGGTCATAGATTAGGACAAGATCACCTTCGAAGAAAACACAAGGGCAGACAGATCAATCATACTGACACTTGAAGCGTTGTTTATGAGCCTCATTGGCCAAGGTTGGATCTCGACGCTGCTCATCTAGTTTCTCAAGATATAAAAGATGCTCTTCAAGTGGAGTAGTGTCAGGCAATAGTTCCATTGCCAACGTAAGAGAGGGGATTTGTCACTCTATGGGAAAGACTGCCTCCAACCCATAAACGAGTTAGAAAGGAGAAAATCCGGTAGCAGTCTTGACTGAGGTTCGATAAGCCGAAAGTGACGAGTACAACATCAAATGCCAATTTGACTTGGCCGAATTGATCGCCCATTGAAGAATAGTCTTGAGAGACTTATTAACAGCCTCCACTCGACCATTCTCCCGTGGGTAGTAATATGACATATGTCCTTTCTTAAACCTCAGTTTTGATGTTAACTTCGACATCATCTTGTTGCGGAAGTGACTGCCATGGTCTGTGACAATCTCCTTCGAAATATCAAACCTAGCTACAATCTAGTTAAAAATGAAAAGTGCAGTCCTTTCTCTGTCAGTGTTGAATGTCGACATGGCCTCAACCCACTTAGTGAAGTAGTCTACTGCCACGATGATATAACGATGCCCCCTAACTGAAGCCGGGTGGCATGAAGTAGAATCAATCCCCCACTTGGTGAAGGGACCAAAAACAATAACTAGAAACATGGGAGCAGGGTGTGCCCACATTTTCCAAGAGAAGATCTGGCATAGGTGACACTTATTGACCACCTCTACACAATCTTTGATCAACGACGGCCAAAAGTATCCGGCGCGAAGAATTTTCTGGGTTGTTTCCAACCCAGATAGGTGATCTCCACATGCTCCAGTGTGACAATTATTCAACACAAGTTTTGCCTCTTC
>SNQJ01S0040781.1:0-11788 GCA_010110895.2 Picea sitchensis
ATGAAAATGTCTCCTTGGTATATATAGGAGACTAGGAGGTATAATTACAACTAATGGAATAAAGCCGACATAAATAAAATAACATTACTAATGTAATATGCCCCAATTAAGGAGTAATGAGACAATATTAGGTCTTAACACAAATGAAAAACTCCAACACCAGAAAGAGAGTTATATTCACACCTGATGTTGTGGATATCTATGACATACAAACCAATTCCAAGGTTGCTACCGATGAGGTAAATCATCAATCCAGACTCTACACATTTTCTGGATTTATTGAACCAGATTTTGCATTACTGCTTACCCATGCTGATGAAAGCAGTAGGATATGGCAAGAAAGGTTTGACCATTTAAATTTCAGATATATGCAACAACTTAGCAAGCATGGAATGGTTGATGGTCTACCTGACATCCACTTCTCCAAAGGAATTTGTGAGGGATGTGTTCTTGGAAAACACCCTCAAGAGAAATTCGACAAAGGAAAGACTCAGAAGGCATCCTTTCCTTTAGATTTGATCCATAGTGATATAATGGGCCCTTTTTTTCATCCATCAACTAGTAAAGCAATGTACATGCTCATTTTTGTTGATGATTTCTCATGCTTCACATGGAATTTCTTTCAAAGGCAAAAATCATAGGTCTTTCAACACCTCAAAGATTTCAAATCCCTTATTGAAACACAGTTAGGAAAGAATATCAAAGCCCTCCAAAAAGATAATGGGGGGGAGTATGTAAACCATGAGATACAAAATATTTGTCTTGAGGTCAGGATTTAGTTGCAACACATGGTTCCCTATACTCCGCAACAAAACGAAGTTTCTGAGAGGAAAAATAGATCTCTAAAAGAGATGGCATTTTCCATGCTACATGCAAAGTCACTTCCACATAGATTATGGGATGATGCACTTAATTGTGTAACGCACATCCAAAATAGATCTCTCCATAGACCTATCAAGGAAAAGACCCCCTACGAGGCTTCGAGCGGCCTCAAACCAGAAGTGATCCACTTTTGTATATTTAGTTCTCGTGCATGGGCATGGATTCCCTCTAAGAAGAGGAAATCACTTGATCCACAGAGCATAGAGTGTTTATTTGTTGGATACCCCGATGGTGTGAAGGGATATAGACTCATTGATCTCTCCTTGGACCAGATCATCATTGAGTATAGTGTTCAATTCAAGGAAAGTATCTCGCATGTACCTCAACAACTGCATGCATACACTTTTGTTCTTCCACTTGTCAGACATGATGAGCTTGCACATGTCGAATATTATTCGGATGAGAGTTTTGATTAAGATGATTCAGATACCGAGTTAGTGCATGCATATGCATATGTAGAGCCAGAACAGAGGCCCAACTGGGCCAAGACTACTCTTTAGGATGCATGAGATCTTGTTGGGGATCTAGTTGATACTAGGAGGAATCGATCTGATTTCAAGGAGACTCCTCTTGCACTCATTGCTACTAAACCGATGCCACCCAAACAAATTTTCTTGGTTCATTATTCAGATCCAAAATCCTATGGTGAGGCTACTGGAAATCCCTTTTGGGAATCCTCCACACAGGAGGACTACAACTCCCTCCTTGAGAACTAGACTTGGGATCTAGTTCCCCTTCCTTCACGAAGGAAACTTGTCACGTGAAGATGGGTCTACAGGACCAAGAGTGAAATGGATGGAAATGTTAGAATATACAAAGATGGGCTAGTTTCCAAAGGATTTTAGCAGATGCACGACATTGACTATGATGAGACCTTCGCTCTAGTAGCGAATATGGATTCCATACGTTTAACACTTGCAATTGTGGAAGCCAAGGGATGGGAAGTCCATCAAATGGAAATGAAGAATGCATTTCTTAATGGTGATCACTCTAAGGAGATATATATGGAGCATCCCCATGGATTTGTGCAAGATTCATCTTTGGTCTGTCGACTTAAGAAGACTATTGATGGTATCAAGTAGGCCCCGAGGGCATGGTATGCCAAGATGGAATCCTACATGTTGTCACATAACTTTGTACGTTGTAAGTCAGACCCTAATGTTTAAATGCTCAGAACGACTGATTCTTTAATATCCTCAAGGACGAGCCCCAGTTGTATTTATGAATTGTAACATGTTTTGTAGGCTGGTGAGTCAAGCAATTATAAGCTATGGGCTTATGTGTTTATTAGGTCGGAGAGACTATGTGTTAAAGGATAGGAGCATGTTTTGTACATGTAAATATTCATATTATTAATATTAAAACATTTATGCATGTAGACCGACCATGAAGAAAGAGTATGCGGGACTAAGCTCCACTAGGTTGGGTAAGGGAAAGGGGGCTGAGAGGTTGGAAAGAGGGGCTAAGCCTAAGGAATTAATTACAATGAGGCTCTGAAGGTTGCGCCCATTCACAAGAAGATGATTACAATGAGGTTCTGAAGGTATTTTTACAATAAACAAGAATGCCAAAAACCCTAGACATCCAAAAACCTAACCCTAGGAGATGAAGCACCAAAAGTCATGTGGGCCTCGTTTGGGTAAGTTAGTACATCAACTTCCCGAGATCGTAACTTTTGCATACGATCTTTGTTTTAGGCGTGTGATAGCCCGTTGGAAATGTATCATCTAGGAGATTCATTTTGGGGGCTCAATCATTCTTTTTACTATCATTGAGAAGCTCGATCCTGAAAAACCTTCATTTAGGCCCTCAAAATGGCCCCAGAAGTTAAAACTACTAAAAATAGTAAATTGCCAAAATTGTCAAAAACCTGTTTTGAGCCAGCTGGAAAAGGTGGGTGGCCATCGATATCCACCTAGATCAATCCTCCCTCCTTAGTAAGCAATGTTCTCCATTGCATTGATTTCCCCCATTAGATGAGGAATGTTTTGCTGAATTTGGCCCCGGGTGAGCCACTTGCCTTGGTGCAGGAGCTGCCCTGCTTTGACAACTCGATAAAGCTAGATCCTTTGATGTTGAGTACCCTTGATCTGTATGTCCACAATATTATCACTAGATGCCTTTTGTATGAAGTTGGGGTTGAGCTCTGTTGGTGTCAGTTGCTCTGCTATGTCTGAGGTATCCAATAATGGTGGGAAATAAGGGCGAAGGAGATCCACGTTGAACACTGGGTGCAGGCCAAGGAAAGGAGGAATGTTGAGCTCAAAATCATTATCTCCCATGGCCTTGGTGATGGTGTACAACCCATAATGGAGTGGGAGAAGCTTCTGATGGGGTCCTATAAGGCATTCTTTCTGCAAGTGTAACCAAACTTTGTCACCCACCTGAAACTTATGTGGCACCCGATGTTGATCATGGCCTTGATTGTATTGTCATTGCACTTCTATAGAATATCCTGAACCTATTGGTGGATGTGTTGGATCCGCTCAATGAACCGGGTGGTTTTTTCAGCTTCAGTTGGAGTAGGAGATGAGTCGGTCAAGGTGACCGCAAGGGGAAGTGCAACATCTATGGGACCCAATTGTTGGAGTCCCAACCCCACCTGAAAGAGGTTGTGGTCGATTGAGCTATGTAGGGCTCAGTTGTAGATATGTTGGACATAGGGAAGGATCTCATCCCATGTGCGAGGGTGATTTTAATTATACATGCGAAGGATATGCACAATCATTCGATTGACGACCTCGATTTGGCCATCTGTCTAGGGGTGGAAGGTTGTGGATTTGGTGATCTTGGTGTCCAGCAGTAACCAAAGGCTTGACCAGAATGTGCTGAGAAATCGACTGTCCTGATATGAGACAATGGTTTGTGGGATTCCAAAATGTACCCAGACTCATTCAAAGAAGATATTGGCAGTGGCCTCTGTTGTGATGTTCTTCTTCTAGGCAACCAGAATCACCATCTTAGAAAAGAGATCAACAACCACAAAAACATAGTCATTTCCCTGCTTGGTGGATGAGAGGCCCAACATGTAGTCCATTGAGATGGATCCCCATGGCCTGTCAGGAGTAGGAAGATGGGTGTACATGCCATGTTTCTTAGTGGTCAGTTTGGCAATAGCACATGCAATGCATAACCTAATATACTTGCTGACCTCATGTTGAAGTTTCATCCAGTAGAAATGTTTGTGTAGCATTGCCACTGTCTTTTCGACGCCAAAGTGTCCTGCCACTCGACTGTAGTGGGCTTCCCAAATCATCTTCGCTCTCTCACTCGATGGAACACAGATATGGCCCAGATGACACAACAAGCCATCCTGAAGATGGAAATTATCGACAAATGTGTTTGCACCCAACATTTGGTAGGTGGTGGCGAAGTATGGGTCTGTCTCATAGAGTTGGGGCCATCCAGAGGTCTCATGGCCGCAGGAGTCTAGCACCGTGGAGAGTGTCACGACTGGAAATCTGCTGAGGCAATTAGTGACGCGATTCATGCTTCATGTTTTATACTTGATGTTGAGGTGGAATTGCTGCAAGTATGTGGACCACTTTTGATGGTGATCATTCTAAAATTTTCCTTGTGTCTGCATGAACTGTAGTGGATTATGATCAGTGTGGATGACTGTCTCCTTCCCAAGAATATAATGTCTCCACTGGTGGCAGGCTTACACAATGGATTACATTTCTTTTTCGTAAGTAGGGTACTTACGAACAACATCTGATAGTGTCTCACTATGATAGGCCACAGGGTGGCCATGCTGAGTGAGAACGACACCCACCACATAGCCTGAAGCATTTGTCTTGATTTCAAAGGGTTGTTGCAAGTCTGGTAGTGAAAGTATTGGCGTTGAGCACAAGAAATGCTTCAAATCATCGAACGTTTGTTTTTGGGACTGACCCCACGCAAATTTTTCATTACCACCACCCCTGGTTATTTGGCTAAGGGCCCATGCAATATGGGAAAATCCCAACACAAACCTGCGGTAGAAATTGGCAAGGCCTAAGAATCTCCGAAGCTTAGTGAGTGTGGTTGGGGCTGGCCAATCACAGATGACATGGATCTTGGCTAGATCCACATGTACGCCATACTGATCAATTATGTAGCCCAGGTAATGGATCCTGTCCATGTTGAAGGAGCATTTTTCCAAGTTGGAATATAGCTTGTGATGTCGCAAGGTGTGCAGAACTTGTTGAATATGTTGCAAGTGTTCGACTCAAGTCTTGTTGTAAATGAGAATGTCATCCAGATACACCACTACAAAAGTATTGGTGAATGGTCATAGGATATCATCCATCATCCTCATGAAAGTGGCTAGAGCATTTGTCAAACCAAAGGGCATGGCCGACCATTCAAAAAGGCCTTCCTTTGACTTGAAGGTGATTTTCCATACATCTGTCTATTCTATCAGGACCTGGTGGTAGCCAGACTTCAGATCAATCTTACTGAAGTATTTGGCCCCCGTTATTTTATCAAGGAGGTCATCGATTTGGGGAATCAGGTACCGATTTCTGACTGTGATTTTATTCAGAGCCTGGTAATCAATGTAGATTCACCAGGTTCCATATTTCTTCTGTACCATCATGATTGGGCTCCCGCAAGCTGATGAGATGGGATGGATGTGCCCCTTGTGGAGAAGTTCTTAGATCTGTCGCGTGATCTCCTCATTCTCTAACAAAGAGCGGCGATAGAATGGCCCATTGGGCGGCGGTGCGTCGGGGGTCAGATCGATGGGGTGCTTGACCTGGCAGTGCATAGGTACCCCATTCGATGAGGAGAAATAACTGAGTATTCTTCCACGACCTTATATACTTGCTTATGTTGTGTGGAGAGGTTGTTCGCAAAGAACCTGGATGTGGTTGTGATATTTCGCTTATTTTGAGAGTGAATCACGAAGAAGACAAAATTCCCCATCTAAGAGATGACCTTCCTGCATTGCTTAGCAGAGATCAAGGAAATAGCACTAGGTGGGACCGCCTTGGGTATCCTGTACAATTTCCTGTTCAAAGTAATAATAACACTATGAGGCCTAGACTCATATACAACATGATGTTTCCATAAATAAGGTTGGCTCAAAATAATATCACAAACTTTGAGAGGAGAAACATCACACAATACCTCATCTTTGAACGGCTTCATGTCATACGACATTCAACACTGTTGGCTGACATGGAGATCGCTTCCCTGGTGGAGCCATCCAATGGTGTAGGGTTTTGGATGTGGTGTTGTTGGCAGAGCCAGCCACTTTATGACCTATGCTGAGATGAGGTTCTTCTGGCTACCTCTATCCAGCATGATGTGCAACGGGGTGCCTTTTACCCACTTCTGTGAATGGAAGAGGCGTTCTCCTTCTTCTGGCTCATCTGGTTCACCGGGCTAGAGCTTGGTGGTAGCAACGGTGGCACTAGGTTCCGCGCCAATGATTCGTCTTCCCCTTTCTGGTTCTAGCTCAGAGTCTAAACCCACATCTGATTCAGAGGCTTTCACTTCAGCCACCAGCGACTACTTTGAGCGGCAGTCAACAATGTTATGCGAAGGGATCTTATGGAAGTCGCACCACTTCCCGGTATATTTTTTTGTCTTTCCAATGTCCTTCTTTGCTTGCGGCTTGGACTGGTTTTCCTGACACTATTCATGTTTTCTCTGTCCTTTTTTATGTGGGTTGGGGCCGTCCTTTCCTACCTTTTGTTGTGTGGGGTTCCCAGGCCCAAATTGTCATGTCTTTTGTTTGAGCTTCTGCTCGATTTTGACGACATATCGGTAAGTCGCGCCCAAGGATGAGATGTCCAAAAATTCCATTTTGGTATGGATGTATCTATGTAGAGCGCCACGATACTTGAGCACCATATGCCACTTCAAATATTTGATACCCATCTTGGTGCGCAAGGTATGAAAAATATTCATGAAATCTGGCACTGCTTTGTCTCTTTCTTGCCGCAGTGTGGTCCATTTGGTATACAAGTCATCATAACTTTTGACAGGGTAGTATTTTTTCTTAATAGCATCCCTGAAGGAATCCCAGGTGGTCATGACTATAAATAATGAGGGTTCCTCTATTTCCTTTTTCTCACAGAAAGTTTCCCACCAATCTTTGACAAGGGGAACGACTTTGAGGAGCGCAAAAGTAATCTTTTCTTTATTTGAAAAGTTATGGACAAAAAAATACCCTTCTAGTAGATTCAATCACTTGTATACAACATCTGTGTCTATCTGACCTTCAAATATAGGAATATCAAAGTTTATTTGTACCTTGAAGGGGGTGGTGCCTCCACTCGAAGAAGATGAGTCACTTGTTGGTAGTCGTCAAAGGATTTGTGCGAAAGTATCGATCATCTCATTCCTTTGTTGCATAAGGGATTCCTCAATAAACAATTTGAAAGGATATCATGTCCTTTCATATTTCATTTCTCCTTCCATGAGAGGTCGCTTGGGTGTGCGAGAGATTTTGTCGTCAAGAGAAATAAGCTCAAGACCCAACTCTTTGTACTCTGACCTCGTTGGGGACATGCATTAAGACGACAAGGAGAAGACCGCTCTAATACCATTGATCTGGATTTTATGAGCAGAACGAAATGACTACAAATGATTAACAGGTGCTTAACACAAAATAATAGAGATACAGTAAAACTAGCTTTCTATTCAATAAGGAAATAAGTTGAAACTGTAAAATGCAGTGGAAACAAGCTTGCTGGAATGGTGGCGGATTATCTCTGAGAATAGATGTGATGGTTGTGCTCATTCGCAAGAAGATGATTAAAATGAGGCTCTAAAGGCATTTTAACAATAAACAAGAATTTCAAAAACCTTAGACATCCAAAAAACTTACCCTAGGAGATGAAGCTCCAAAAATCATGTGGGCCTCGTTTGGGTAAGTCAGTACATCAACTTCCCGGGGTCGTAACTTTTGCATACGACCTCCGTTTTAGGAGTGTGATAGCCCGTTGGAAAGGTATCGTTGAGGAGATTCATTTTGGGGGATCAATAATGCCTTCAAATATCATTGAGAAGCTAAATCCCAAAAAACCTTCATTTAGTCCCTCAAAATGGCCCCGGAAGTTAAAATTGCTAAAAATAGTAAATTGCTAAAAATAGTCCATTGCCAAAATTGTCAGAAAACTGTTTTGAGCCAATTGGAAAAGGTGGGTGGCCACCGATATCCACCTGGATCACTCAAGTCCAAGAGAATAATAATTTATTATTATTCCAAAAGTTGTTTAAAAGGATATGTTTTTATCCTAAGTTCCTGGGGGAAGGACGGGTGACTTCCAAAGGGAAAGGAACATGCTTCATGAGTGACAAGTGTCAGCTCAAGCACATGCAGAATTAAGGGGGAAATTGTTGTTGTTGGGAAAAATTAGGAACTCACTCACGGAGGGGGGGTTGACGTACATAAAGTTTTGGGGGGGTTTTCACGCTCTCACCATCTTCGCTATGCTAGACCAGTCTGCCCCATCTCTACTCACGAGTTCACTCACACACTGAGCAAGCACATAGCCATCCATTTCTACCATTGATGAATCTGTGGCCATTGTGCACCTCTGTAATTTACTGAGCCATCCCTTGCCTTACCCAACTTAGCTATTGTGGTTTGAAGAGGTGGGTTGTCAAGCTCGTGGTTGAAGAGGCAGGTTGTCAGGCCAGTAAGCAACTCTCTCTTCAGGTGAGAGAGGTTATTGTGGATTGAAGAAGTAGGTTTTCAGTTCTATGATCAACTCTCTCCAGGTGAGAGAGAGTGCTAAGGAAGTTAATTCTCCTAAAGGGAGTCTCATAGCTACTACAGATCTTTGAAAATTCTGGTCTGGCCTATTGTTGAAGCCCAAGGTAAGGGAGGTGGATTAGCCGATGGATTGTGTGACAATGAAGGTGTATACTCTTGCGGTGGGACATGCATGTGGGGAATGAGAGTATGTGAGCAGTGGGCGTAAGTGGCTCCTGGGAGAGAATACTTCCTATTAAACTATGTGAATTTCCTATTGACCTTGCCTAGCCTAGGAATCCCTTGCCCAGTGGAGTTTAGTCCCAGCTCAGGGGTGACCCACTGCTAAGAGTGATGAGCAGTGTGGTCTAAGGCTAGGAGGTTCGTGGAAGTTCTACACACAATTGGTGGTTTTTTCTCCAGTTAAAAGATAAGTATCATTTCCGCTATTAATTATGTATGTTATGCATGTCTGTGATTCTTGAAGTGTTATCATGTGTTCTGTTTCATGTAGGATTTACTGTCAATTCCATTTGAGTCTGTATGGTAGCAATAATTATGTGTTATCTATTTTAAATTGACATAAATGCATATTATATATATGTGTGTGTTCCTTAGTGGCGTTGTCCGACTGTTGTTGGATGGGGACATTACAAATTGGTATCAGAGCTAAGTGAAGTGTACGAGTAGTGGCGTTGCCTGGTCTTTGTTGGGGATGTTACAAATTGGTATTAGAGCTAAGTGAAGTGTATGAGCAGTGGTGTTGTCCGACCGTTGTTGGTTGGGGATGTTACAAATTGGTATCAGATCCATGGTTTCGACACTGAGCCTGGATGGGCCATGTTATTGGTTAATGAGACAAATATTTCAGAGTGAATTGTTGTCGAAAGGGACAAAATTCGAGGTTGAAAGCGTCCCTCATTGCAAGGAGTGGTTCGACAGAGTCTTTGACTCAAAAATTCAGAAGAAATCGAAAGATTAGGAGGAGGAGTGACAACAATCATCAGATCTATTGTTGAAAGGAGTCTGGATCGTTAGATCCATGTCTAGGAAAGAAAAGGAGAGAGATGAGGAGGAAACAGATCCCAAGCCGTCGGATCTGAGCGCAAAGGATCGACATCCATCTGATCTAGGAAAAGTGCACGGACCTTAATATTTTGTCTGCACAGGAGAGTAGACTTGTCGAAGTCCCGAAGTGATTGAGGACCATCCATCGTCAAGGTTGACAGGTGGAGAAAGATCCACAACTCTGGAGAGAGAGAACTTCGAAAATTATGTAATCAAGGAGAAAGAGAAATAGCCGAAGTAGATCCTAGTCGTTGGTCGCCATCGGGGTACGTGTCAACAGATATGAGACTTTGGGGAAAGTCACTTCGAAGGATTTCAAGTGTGGAAATGTGACAAACTCTCGACATCCCGAAGGCCGAAGCAGATCACAATTGTCCGTTGCGAAGGACACGCGTCGACAGATTATGAACTTTGGGTGTGAATACTCTGGTAGGAATGAGTGTGTAGGAGTCTGAAATTACCGAGGCCTGAAGAGTCGAAGTGGATAGTGGCCATCAGATCAAGGGGGATACACGTGTTAAGAGATCGTTTACTTTGGGTGGAAGTACTTTGGGACGAGGCAAGTGTTGCGATTTTGAAACTCCCAAAGCCCGAAGTGCCGAAGTCACTCATAGCCATTGGTCATGAACTCCGGGGAAAAGTGCTCTGGGAAAAAGCGAGCGTAGAGGAGTTGAAACTCCCGAAGTCCGAAGCTCTGAAGCCCGAAGTGTCGAAGTGGTGAGTCATGATGAAATCACCTAGAGGTGACATGGACCTCTCCTATACCTTCCACATGCCCCCACCTAGAATGTTAACAGCTGCACTATGTGGGCCCTGAGGTTGAATAACATAGTTAAAGGTCGGTGGGCCCACACTGGCGTTCATCATGAAACATCTAGATCAACGATCAGGAGGAATTATGGGGACCCAAATCGTACTGGAATTAATTTCTCAGGGAAGTCCCACAATCCAAACCAAAGTTTTCCTGGGGGGTTATGTGTCAGGGTCAGAGGAATTGCGGGACGAAAGGCGGGTTACCCCAAACCGCGAATGCATGCCCCCACAATTTGAAAGGCATTAAGTGATGTGACTATTCGGTATCTTAGTTCAAGTACGAAAACCATGGGTCTAGTGGACGTGCAGCACCAGTTGTGAAATCTGGAGACTTGACACTCTGGAAGAATGTTTCATAAGGGAAATAAAGGAAGAACTTCCAAAAGTTTCGTAACGCCGAGGTGACAAAACATAATGATGTCACCAAAGGTGACATGGAAGTGTTCAAAGATTAATAGTTCGAGGTGTTGGGGGTGTGCGGATGTGAAATACTTCGAATTCCCGAAGCTCCAAAGTCACAGAGATCATATGTCTGGAGTTCCATAGTGGGTGTTAGTCGTTGGATGTTGGGTAGTCGTGGACTGTTGATCCACCCTACTTCGCGATTTCGTTAATCTGGAACTCCTAGAGATTTGTTGTGATGTGCTTTGAAAACTTTTGAAGCCGGAGGCTCGAAGTCCCAAATAAGTGCCTATCGACCTAGCGCTTGGACACAGCCCATGGTCACATAGGTTGGGGGCTAAGAGAAAGGGGCTAGTGCCCAAAAAATTATTGCAGAACAAAGCAGAGCTCAGAAAGAAAAGATCTGCATGGATTATTGATTTCTCGAGAACCGCAGAATGAAATTTGAAATTTTTCTTGAATCATATTGGTTTATGAATACTGTGGAGTTGGTCATCCATGTTCCGGTGCATCTCAAAGATCATCTAAAGGTGGTCATCCGAAAAACAATGTGGGTTGAGTGAAGTCTGCTTAGCGCTCATAACCATTTCCTCATGTTGTGTTTTTGTTGCATCAAATTCAATCGATGGAGTCTCTTCCATGACCAACTAGGGGGTTACCTCTATGGTAGCCGAGACATTCCTTGTTATCCAGTCTTTCAACCAAATGGGGGGAATTTCTTCCTCGACCACACAATTGCCTAGTACCATTGTGGGATGAAAAGAGGGGTTGGCATTGTTGAAGGGCTCTTGTATTGTTGTGGTGGTTTCTAGCCCATTTGGAGGAATTTCTTTCTCATTTATCCAACTTCCTGAGTCGAGCATGGGGTCAGAGAGGTGAGGAGGTGACTCCAGATTGCTAAGAGGAGGTTGGGGATCCCCAATCCAATTCTAG
>SNQJ01S0040781.1:38218-53994 GCA_010110895.2 Picea sitchensis
CCGAAGGGGGGGGGGGTCCGGAATGGTATTCTTCCTCTAGAGGGTCCCTTGTTATACGTGGCAACGATCTAATAGCCCCGAGTCCCGTCATCCTCTACTATCTGACAGACCTCTGTCACCTCTGGACGTCACCTTCCACCTTTCCCGAAATGGTCATGTCCCCATAATTGTTGTCAGTCCTTCCCCCCCATTCGCTCGTGGCAAGCCCCTTACTATGACTTTTACCTCTAATCGATAGCTGCCACGTCACCCGTCCGTATCCCTCAACCATCGTCACCCGCCATCTCACCCTCAAATGATCCGTTGGCCATTTATTACTGGATAACCTATCCGTTATCCAGCTGACCTGTCTCCCGCGTTTAACCGACCCCCGTTTACTTAAAACTACCGTTATTCTCCTTACTTTTGCTATTCTCCCATCGCACCAGATAAATTCACCATTTACTCCTCCGTTACAGTCAGTTTCCCTCATCCACAGTCAGTCGCCCCCACTAACGTTGTGTTTTATTGCAGGTATTGTTGTAGAAATGGCACCAAAATCCAAACAAGCAGAAGGAGAGGAGAATCCGTTTCTCCCGCCTCCTGTCGACCTGGACAAGATCCCACTGGTCAACAAAGACCAATTAATCACGGATACTAAATGAAATTTTGATTTCTCATACCTCCAGTCGTGGCTCAGGGAAGTTTTCCTGGACCAGAGTGATGAAATTGGACTCTGGGAGTCCAATTTACCCCTCTACCTCTTCCCTCAGATCCACCATTTTCCCGAGTTTTCTCTCAAGTGTCAAGCTCACTATATTCCCGAACAAAGAGCCGTCATCTCCTCGTCCGGCGATATCCTATTCCTCATCACACCCGAATCCATAGACCAGATGATGCAAATCTCCCGAGCCGACTCTGCATCTCCCTTCAATCTGGAAATTCTCACAGAATTGTACCAGAAAATGACCTTCCCCCAAAGAGCTCAAATATTCGAGCTTTTCCTTCCCCCATCCGCTCAATTTCTCTCCACCAATCCTCCTTATCCGTCTTCCATGTTCTCCACTAAGGGAAACCCGGTCATATCATCCCTTTGTGCTTTGTTAGGATACTATCCTGATCAGTGGGTAGATGAACCCATTCTGGGTTTTCTATCCATCTTCTCTACCGACAAAAAACCCACCACCCAGTTTGATTTCAGCACATTCTTGGCATACAATATTCACGAACAGTTCATGAATTTCAGCACGGAAGTCATGTTTAGATACTCATCGGTACTAGCATACTTGTTCGTCTTCTTCCAGGCGGATAAATTTGGCTTTTCCATGCAGAAGATGGATGGAGATGGTAAACCTCAGGCAGTCACAGCGTGGACCTCCTTGCTAAAGCACAACTCCACCGATTTCAATTTCAAGGAGTTCATCGACCAATTCTACCACCCTGTGGTAAGTATGCTAGGCGGCAGGCCCAAGCCTCGGATAAACGATGAAGTTCAGAGGACCCTGCATCTCTCGGACAACACAAAGACCGGGGATTGGTACTTGTATAAAGATTACACCGAGATCAGAGTATACGGGTGCGAGTTAGCACCGTATAAGGTACCCAAGTATCTGCCTGTTAGAATTTTTGCTTTAGAATATATAAGGCATATAATGAATTCCGATGATATCCACTTCGTGTCATTGAAGAAAAAGCAGCAGTTAAGAATCAAGGGGCAAATTGGCTCCTTCATTTGCAACAATCGTGGCGCTGGGGAAGAAGCAGACATGATGCTGAGGGAGATGAAGTTCTTCATGAGTTTCCCATGGCATTATGATCCATGTGGGATCATCTCAGAGATGAGGGTGAAAAACAAAAATATCCCTTATGTTCATGTGTCTAGGCCTGAAATTGAGAAGTTCACAAATCAGATAGCCTGGGAGCCTAACACATTGATTGAAGTAGAACAACAATATCCCCCGGCCACTGTGTCACAAACGACCACGCCACAGGTCCCAAAAGAGAAGGAGCAACTAAAGCCAATGGAAGTCATTCCATTGAGTGCCATTCCGATTTTGGGAGTGAGTACAGCATCAGTGACAACAGTCCCATCCGCGACTCCATTGACATCCCAAGAGAAGACAACCGACCTGGATAAGTCCATGGAAAAGATGAACCTGCAGGAAACAGAGATCAGCAGGCTGAAAAAGGAGATTGAGAACCTTCAAGAACTCAAATCTTCCTTCCAGACCATCCTCTCCAAGGAAAAGCAGGTGACAAAGCAGCTCAAGCAGGAGCTATAGCAGCTCCGGAAGCAAACAGTGGCAGGAAAGACTTTGGCCGAGGTTAAAGAGAGTGTATGGACAGACATCACTAAGTCCATGAACGAGATATGGCCCATGATTCGGATCATGTTTGAGCATAATGAATTGGTCCAGAGGAGCAAACAGGCCATTGAGAAGATCAGAGTAGAATTGGGAGACATGCCAACATAGGCAAATGAGATCATCAAGTTCCTCAATTCTAAGACCAGGGAAGAGCTGGAAGAGCTGAAGATTGAAGACAGAACAAAGACCATCCTTGAGGTCAAAAGGGTTATGACCAAGAGAGGATTAATGCTTCAACTGGAAGAAAAGGTTCAGGCCATGGACCTAGGGGTGCAAAGATTCTTTAGTAAGATTGAAGCTCTCCAAAAAAAAGGTCTTCCTGGTCTGAAGGTAATTAATGATGAATTGATGACACTCCCAGATTACAAGAAGAGATTGGTCGATGTGGCTAAGGACAGCTCAAAGTTTGCAGGCATTCAAGGGAGCATCACTGGCAAGGCATTCCTAGATTCCCTTCTGTGGGACATCAGTATCCAACACGAGATCCAATACATCTTCCTCACCAAACCTACCTTCGCCAAATACACAAAGATGGACAAAGTGTATCGAAGGCTGCTCAAAGTCAACATGCCCAATCATCTTAGATGGGAGGAACTCTGTGATCTGATCGATTAGCTGATGAGCTGTCCCAGTCCAGTCATTTGTCCAGTTAGATGAGGTCGTGCAGAGGCTTCATCAACGGCCCACCCAGAAATCAACGTGCAATTACACCACATCATCAAGCAGTGCCTAGATTTAGGAAATTTGTTAAGATTAGTTAGGCTAAAAATAGATTTAGCACGTCCTGGTCATTAATGATAGGATTGTTTGTAATTTGAGTTATAAATACTTCACCTTTCGAAGTATTGGGGGTTGTTGATCTTCACACCCTGACGCTATCAGACTGTAATATTTTTGAAGAGATCTTCCATTAATAAAAAGGAGGCACTTTTACAGGATTCTTGCATGTATTCACTGGTGATGTTTCCTGTCTAAGTTGAATGTTATTCTCGCTTTGTTATCATACTATTTTCTGAATCTAATCTTTAAGAGTAGCAAATGTTGCAGGATTTATCTCGTATACCCTGTTTCTGACTCGAAAGATTTAATTGTTTTATCTTCTGGGATTTTCAATAGAGAAATTCTTAACTGCTTCTTTGTTGAAATTATCTTTCTCATCTTTTCTGCTATTCATCATTTAAGTTACTAAAGAATCCAGTGGTTATATTATCTCGCCCTGCGAAAGTTTTTCCCTTTGCGTTTCTGGTTCAGATTTCATATTTTATTAAAACACAGACCCCATAGCCCAATGGATGTGTAGACTGTCTCAACCAATTCGAAAAAATACTTTGACAAAAAAACCGACCTATCTCTTTACCTAGCCTAATATTTACAGTTGGAAAACATAGCTAAATCATATAGAGAGATCCCTCTCTGAAGTTGGAAGGGCTAGATCCTAGCTTCGAAAGTGGTTGGATAAAGTTACCTTAGTAGATTTCTTCTGCTATCAACCTCTAGGAAATTTACCAAGTGCTAACACCAGTGACTGTGTATCTACCAAACAACTCATCACTGTCTTTTAAAAAAAATCAACAACCTAACAAGCTGTGGAAATTACGCATACCCACACATCCAATCGAATCGGGGCAGAGGCCCTTTCCAAAAAAAATATTGAGCTATCAACATAAAGAGAGTAACAGTGTGCTTCGAGAGTGCAACTGGTAATGTAGGGTTTACCACTATTATAACCGAGCCATTGGCTATATACCAACCAACATGACTGTCAAATGACCAACTGAGCGAGCCTGTTCTCAACAAAGTCAACAATTATACAACCATCCAAGTAGTAAACCCAAGAGGCTCGACTGATATTCTCTATTACTCTTCAAACAAGAGGGCCAAGGTTTTTATTGTAACCAACACATCAAGAGCAGATCCAATATTATAATGATGAGAACCCAAGGCTAATGGTGTGTACGCAGAGAGACTCATTTGTGGACAAGTAACGAATCCATGACAGGGGGMCACAACAGAAAAGCGAAGCTTAAATCYGGCCTGGCAATGTTATTTAACGCACGCAGGGTGTAACCCTCGTGTTCTTCGAGCGAACAATCCTAGCCCAAGGATGAAGACAGGGTCGAGGAAGAACAAGAACCTCATTTTGTGACCCTTGGTGGTGCAATCAATCAATGCYGAAGTGAACAAAACATAGAGATGCATAAAAACTTCAACCATCAAACCCATGAAATCCAGAGACTGGGTTTAGTGATAGGCGTGAAAAATAGCTATCCTCCCAAGACTAAACGAAAACCCTCCCACCAAACAAGAATGATAACAAAGAGCTATCACCCAGGAAGACCAATAACCTCTACGAAATCAATATCATTGCAGGAGGAACCATCCAACAATAACCAAAATTCACACAGTTGCAACACTTAAGAAAACACAACCCAATACACCTGAGCCAGTGATCATTTCATAACCAGAGTAAAGTCACGAATGGCCAAAAAAAGACATACCTATGATTAAATTCCTTAAAATGGGAGTTGGATGAGCGGTTCCTTCTTGCTAAGAAATCGGAGCGTAACCACAACAATAAGACTGAATAATAGCTCGACTAGGGTGGTGGCTAACAGGAGGAGTAAAGGTGACGTGCAGTAAATGCACGTCGCTTCCACCCACAATTCATTAATTCAACAGTACATGCCAACGAGCCCTCCATTAACACCATCAATCAACCCATGCATTGAGACCATCACCACATTTAAAACCAATAGACCATACCACCTTTCTAACTTATGTCGTAGAATAATCCAAGTTCCGTATAACAATTCGCATAACCATTAGGACCGTGACCTTGCCAAATGTGCCACCAACGTTCCATACCATATGTGAGTCAGCCACATAATTCAATTAACTATTGCATAACCATCAACACTATCACCTTGCCAAATGCGCCACCAATGTTCCATACATATGCATATTAAACATGTAATTCAATCACAATTTCATAATTATTTACTTGCTAGCTAGGGTTTAATAATAATCATCGAGTATTTTCATGCATGTAGTATAGTTAGGATAGCCTTAAAATATTCCCCTTGCAATTGTTTCTTATTTCCTTCAAATTATTCGCATGTGATATTGTAGAACTAGGTCCCCTTCCTTTGCATTTGTTCTAGTATTTTGCCTCTCTCAAAGCTGCCCTTCATGTAATTTCACTAACATGTTTGTTGTGCAGGTGCGATAAGAACATACAACAATGACATTAATGAATAGCATAGGCTGTAGTAACATAAGGAATCAACACTTCATAAGCTCAAATCATAACCAATAACAGCAAGATCTTTATCAACCATGTAAGTTGTGTCGCACAACATCATAACATAAAAAATGAACAGATCTGCTCTCCAATAGTTCAAGGGGGTCCCACCTACTAGTATTATTTAGTTTGTTATAATAATAGGCTTTAGCAACACTTTGCGGGCAAACTTCGTTGATAATTTTAATCGTCAACACTCGCTAACTGAGCTTATTAAAAAGTTATAAGGCTCTGACTCCTACTCCCATTTAAGCCTAGGTGATTCTTTCACTGGTGGTTATTGAGCAAAAAAGACTTTGATCATGCACTGATATGAGAACCACGAATTGGCAGAAGGTATAAGCAAGCCTGTGGATCTTGCTGAGGTAGAAATACAGAGCTTGTAAGGAGAATGGGGTCCATTGTGAAGACGAAATATGCCTGCATCAACTCGCTCTGCCTTTTCTTTAAACTCACTGTACCATTCTGACAGAGTCTCACAATTTTATTAACGCAATAACCAGGTGAGTGACATCCTTGTCGAGGATTACAT
The DNA here is from genome assembly GCA_010110895.2 of Picea sitchensis. Lineage (NCBI taxonomy): Eukaryota > Viridiplantae > Streptophyta > Pinopsida > Pinales > Pinaceae > Picea > Picea sitchensis. The sequence goes on from SNQJ01S0040781.1 coordinate 44,397, forward strand.
GTGTCACAACTGGGTGAAGTTGTTTGCTTGAGTGCATGGTTGTGAAGAGGAGAGTAGCTAGTAGTGCAGTGTAGGTTTACAGAGGGAGGATCGAACCCGAATGAGTGTGATACATGAAAACCAAGAGGAGCAGATGCACGACCATCATGCATGCACACCAAGTGGAAGTGTCCTTGTTTTCCACAACTCTAGAGAGAACGTGTTGTGTTCAACTAATTACCTTCATGTATTTCACGTGTCTACCTGGAAATAACAAGTGTTGAGGTTTGTCATTTTCCGTAAAAAATAGGTCAGGTTACTGCCCATTGAGGTGGAACTTCCAACACTTGGTAAGTTCGTTTGGTGTTTATTTAAAGAAATGAGAGACCGATATATTTTATTTTGATTAAATTGTCTTTTAAAACTTCAACCAAAATACCTTTAATTAATTCCTAAATCAATACCTAAAAAAACATGTTTTTTTTTAATAACATAAGTTAAGCTAACCCCAACAAGCTTTTGTTCTCATTTCTAAAAATCAAATTTGAATGTAAAAATATATTACATTTAAAAAATTACAATTATAATATACACTAAAAATCAAATTTAAAAATCAAAATATGTTGCATTTAAAAGAATTACAATTATAATATATACTAAAAATCAAATTTGAAAATCAAAATATATTGCCTTTGAAAGAATTACAATTACAATATACACTAGATTACATATAATTTATAAATTTGATTTAATATTATATATTTTCAAAAAATCTATTGATATTTTGGGAAAATCAAATATTGGCTTTGAACGAATTACAATTACAATATCTTAAAAAAAGAGCCAACTCTTCCCTCAAAATTTATGGCTGACCAGAAAGCATTTTCTCTCAATAAGGATGGCTACCATTTCATACATAAGGATGGCTACAGTTTCATAGATGATGTCAGTACACGTTGTTGGATCTCATGACGATGCTGTAAGCACACAACCTTTCAACTAAACACTTATACTAAATGAAATTGGAAGTCTAATGAGTAGTATTTTTTCCTTAAAATTAGGTTAGGTTATTTAACAAAGTCACAATTTCAATTAATCTATAATGGAGCAAACACAATTTTAACTAGCATAAAATTTGGATCATAATAGATCTCTAACCATACATGAAAATATAAACTTACTAATGCACCAAGATCCTTTTTCATAAAAACAAAAAAATGATACAACATCCATATTACAACAAAGGGCGAGGCTAACATTAAAATCTTCGCAATCCTTTGTATTCATTTATGGTATAAAGTTGACCTTGAAAAACTAAAGTTAAAGAAAATGTACTATGGTAGAGAGATGGTACTTCGTGTTTCGTCTGAGGGATGGTTTGGTATAGAATTAAATTTATTCCTAACAACGTAAAAGAAGGTAGTAAAAAGAAGGTAGTAGGCTAAAGATTTTAAGTAATGAAGATTTTTTTCAGGGATATTTACTCGAAATTCGATGAGAAGTTGTTGGATTCGTAGATTTAAGTGATTATTTCTGTAAAATCCCAATGTTCTGGGAGTTTTTCAGCATGCTGAATCTATTTCTGCATTCAGAATTGAATTCTGAACAATAAAAAACAGTGATTCGTGTAAATTTATATGGTCGGATGAAAAAAGTCATTTCATAGAACAACTAGCCAACACCTAAAAGAAGGGTACTTGTCGGAATACTGCATTTATAATTTCCACTAACCCATGTAGGAGTAAGCTAACCCAAGAGCAATCTTCCCTCCCACTTTTCAGGGAAAAAAATGGGCCTGAATCTGGCCAATTTTTCAGGGGTAGTATGAGTTACACATGGATCAATGTTATATACATTTCAGAACCTTGTGCCAAGGGTTTTGCCTCATTTTAAACCAACCCAGATGCTCAGAAAATCGATCAGAATTCTGGATTGGCCAGAAATTTAAAAGCGGACCGTTGAAAAACCTGTCGGAAATGTAACTCCAGAGGGAAGATTGCTCCCGAGTTAACCCACTCCACCCAAGTATTTCCAGACTAACATTCCATAGAGCCTCTCCAATCTGCTTTCTCCACCTTTCAATTTTCACATGACCTACTGTCAGAAATAGTCACTTTAATCAATGAAGGGTACATGTGAGGGGCTCAAAACATTTTTTTTTGCAGTAATCTAAACGTTCTACCTTTTGGCTGTTTTTCGACAACTTTTTTTGTTTGATTTTGCTCGAAATCCGGTGATAAATGATTGGATCTGCAGATTTGAGTGACTAAGTTTGTATAATCCGAGTGTCCCAGGAATTTTTCAGCACCATGAATCCATTTATGCATTCATAAATGCAATTTAAAGAACAAAAAATAGTGATTTTGTCCAAATTTACATCGCCTGCTTCAGACAAAAAACCCAAAAGATAGAACGTTTAGAGAACGCCTTTTTTTTTCATTGATTGACTGAGCGGCATTACCCTGTTTCTCTCGAAAACTTTCCACAGTCGAAACCTTTCCGCAGTTGGGGTCTGGAGATTACTATGCGTTGTTGAGAGAGGGTTTTGTTTTCTTGGGTGTAGGTTTTCCATTCAACCCATACGGCTGGTGTGCCTCTGTAATGGAGTTGTTCAGGGACTGTATGAGCCTTTAAGCTTTGTAATATCTTGGTAAGAATAATGATGAACTTTGCAGTACTTCTAAAGATAATCTCTGTTTATTTTTCTTTAAGGAAAAAATTCTCTGTATGTTATGCTCGGACCTGGTACTCATTTCTTTAAGGTAACACAAGTTTACTTCTCTTCTCTGTTTAATATAAGATTTGTTTCTTTCACTCTATCAGTCTAAGAGCAATTTACCAGGGACTTAAAATAGTTTTTCTTCTTAAAGAGTCTCATTGGATTCCCAGATAAATATGTAATAGGAATTATTAAATTGAGGGATTTTGCGTTCTAAACAGCATAAAATAGTAGACTTCCACTCTTTGGCAAAATCTTGTTTCTATAATACTATGTGGTTTTTTCTTCGTTGTCTCATTAATTAATGGACATTTCTACACGTCTAACTAGATAGGTGTAGCAAAGTTTTTCTTTCAAGGCTGCACGTCTTTATGGTCCTTCTTTGTTGAATACCATACAAACCTTTACTCAGATTTTATGTTGACCTCCTTACCTATTGAGTCATGAGGTTATAACCCCACATAGAGCCATGGACATGCCTCATGAGTGGGATGGAGATCTAGATTACTTTAGATCATATTACATAGTAGGGTACATCCTCTATCCTTAACTTCTTTTATTCTTACCCTAAGTTTGAATGCATTGCTACCTAGATCTTAGTATTAATCAATGACCAAAGTGCTTCCACCTATAATTATTAGAGCCATGGATCTACTCCTCTCACCCAGTTTACAATCATAGCCATGGTTACACTTCCTACAACCATTTAGACTATCCTTATCATTTAGCTAATGGTGTCACCTTTCACCCAACCTTTGCTCACTCTTAATCACACAATTGTTCCATTTCAACATATCTTTCCACTTGAAATTATGACACATATGCATGCTAGCATCCCATTGTAGTCATCCATGGGCACCATATAGTCAGGTCATTCTCTTAACACACAACTTGTCCTTGGTCATTTGATATCCACTTACTCATCATTTGTTGGAATGCACTTACAACCTAGTACTTGTATCCAATTTTCCATCTCCTTGTAATCACAACCTAGAGTATAAAAACATGTCATACCATAGTCCTCCTAGCCATCTCCATACCAGTAGTCACTCACTCAACTTTCCCAATAAATACAAAACCGAGTTCCACCATGTAACTTGCAGGACCAATCATAACCCATCTAGACAATGATTGAAAAATTGAATGTCATTATAATTGAGTTACTATAATAGCAATATGTATAGTTTTAACCTATATTAATGCACCCATAAAGGCACACCATATACTTGCAACCCTTAGAAGGCCTCATCACATAGTAGCTACTTACTCCAATCACTTACCCAACAACTAATTTGATTAACCCCACTATACCACCTTATCAGGGTACATATCTTACTATTAACCCCTCCGTTCCTACAATGCCACATAGAAATCCATACTAATATTATCAAGCTAGGATAATCCCTTAGGAAAATCCATAGTATGTTCTATCATGTTAACAAATTTGATTACAAAACCCTAGGATTGTATCTCCTCTACCTGTGGTTCCACTAGTATAGCCAACAATTGTAGTAGCATAGCCTCCACTTGGACATATGATTAAACCATACTTCAGGATACTATTGCATCCAAAGATCCAAGTTTTTATATTACCACATTCCATACCTAAATATGATAATATGGGAGATGTATAATAACATCTTACCAAATTGACTAACATCTATCAAGACTTGAAAGACCACCCAAATGTCGTGCCTAAAATCTACTCATACACACATTTAAGCATTGCTTTTAAGTGTTTCCAACATATCTAAGAGAATTCCATCATCTTTTTAGCAGTTATCTGACTATTTCCTCTCCATGTTCTCCTTGCAGGATGATGATTCTCAGAGGTCATATCCCTTATCCAAATATGTTAGGGAGATAAAAACACATTATACAATGTTTTTCGCTATTTTGTTTTAATGATATATGTCGAATTTAGCTAATGATAATGATATTTTGTTTTAATGATATATGTTTAGCTAGAATTCTATAACAACAACACTTTCACCCCCAAAGATGGAATGGAGAAGGTGTTATGTTTGGAGGTGTTGATGATTGCATCTATGTGAGACATTCTCCAGCTTACAAACCTGTGAGATGTGGATCATTGCAACTATGTGAGTCTTTCTCCAGCTTACAAACCTAAGAGAAAGCCCCTAAGAAGGGTATGTGGTTCCTATCCGAGATAGAGCTGGAACGTAGAGATGACCTCCTACATTCAGATAGTTGAGAAGAACTCTGGATGATTCTCCAGTGGGAAAAGACGATTTGTTGAGTTAGATGTGCCTATGGCTGAGCACAAGGTGAATGTGTGAAATCCCAAAGTGCTAGGTGCATCCTCTGAGCAATAGAGTTGACGAGAAACTCTAGATGATTCTCCTGTGTGAGAGAGAGGGAAAGAAGATCTGTTGAGTGGACGTGCATGTGGACTAGCACAGGTGAACGTGTGAAGAACTGGTTCTTCTATGTAATGCAGTGAGCCAGAGATATGGACATCCCTATGGATGTGCCCCTAGTGGATGAGTACTAGTGGGTGTATAAGATCCCTTGCTATATTGTTCAAGTAATGTAAAGGGTAGAGGTCGACCCCACCTTAATGTGATTAATAATTAATGTAAAAAATAATTAATATRAAAGATAATTAATATGGAAATTATTAATTATATTTTGAGTTATTGAGGTCAGCCCTATTGTGCCAATAGACACATCATTTGATGTGACAAGTCTTATATAAATAAAGGTGAATCCCCATTGAGGAAACACACTTAACATTGTGTCATCTCATGATTTCATAAGTTGTGGTCTGAAATTATGAGAATTGTAACACCCTCTTGTGTGCTAGGTTTGGTGATGAAGTGGGAGGTCTTTCTCTTGAAAAATATAGAAAATGATTGGCTAGGTTTTCTTCCCTTGTTGAGAAGGGTTTCCCAGGATACTTCTTGTGTTCTTGTGCATGGTTATTCTTCTTTTGATCTTGGTTTACTAAAGTAGTTATGGTTCAAGTAATAATTAATTTTATTTTTTTTAAAGAGGACACTTGAGCCATAGCTCATTGAAAATCTAACATGGTATCAGAGCAGTACTTGAAGAAAACCATATGCACAGTAAAAGGATGGCAGCACTTGAAGAAAACCATATGCACAGTAAAAGGATGGCAGCTGTGGGAGTTCTTGGACTAACAAAAAAGGGGTCGGGCCCTCATTTGAATTCTGTGGTGAAGGATGAGGCTGGCCGTAGGCCTCTAAGGAACACTTGGGCACACCTATAGCAACACATGTTCCTGTGCTTGAACAACAGAGAAGAGCCATACTTTTCTCCTTAAATTTCGAGGTGAAGGTTAAGGCTCTAACCACAGGCCGCACATGTTGAGCCCTATCCGCAACATAAAGGAAAGATCTTGAAGTCCCAACTGCAGGTCCTGAAGGACACTTAAAGCCTGGTCGCAGACTTAAAGAAGTACCCACAGGCCTAGTGGGGTAATTTCTGAGGTAGCCGACAGTCCAGGAGCAGCCATAACCAGATACTCAAAACAATTTACAGATCAGTTTTTTAAAGGTCAAAATATGAGGTGAATTTATGTGACAGATGGAAGGCTAGAGGGTAAATTTTCTGAGGTACATTCCAACAAATGTATGGTAAATTTTTGAGTTAAATTACAACAGATTTATGACTGATTTCTGAGGAAATGTAAGCAACACAATCAATTAAATTTCTGAGTTATATTGCTGCCCATATTTCCGAGTTATATTTCTGAATTATTTCTGAGTTATATTGCTGCACAATAAAACTAGAAGGAAGCAGTCTCTATCGCTCTGTGCTCAGTCTATTCAACCCTAAAACCCGTGCCTCATTTGATGGGACAAATTCTTGTCCATTGACAAAAGATAACAAGTTGCAAGAAGGCCTACAACTGTTCCATTTCTTAAATCATGGTGGTGTGATTTGTTAAGTTCCAGCCATACATACAAAACATAGGATCATTCATTTCTTCAGTGTTGAGCATGCTAGAACAAAAGTTGAGCAGGGAAGACCCCTTAGAGGACCTCTCCTAGATTATTACTATCATGTTTTAATGGACCCTTCTCCTTCATAAGATGGTGTTGGTCCTCTCTCCACTTCTACAAGTGCTCTTGTCAGTGGCTCATCAAACCCTCATGTTGCAAGAGACTTCTCACCGATTCCGAATGCTCTTAAACAATTTGACTCCATTATTCAATGATAAAAATGGAAACATCTTGCATGATTCGCCTATACCAAAAATATATTATTCCTTCGGATAGTTCAAGGCTTGTATCTGAGAAAGCTATCTCCATGCAAGTGTTTAAATGACAGTGTTGGTGTATATCCCAACAAGCATAAAAGGATATTATTGGTTTGTCTAAAGTACATTGAATATGTTACAAACCAAATTGAAACCTTTAAAATACAGATCTGAAGTCAAGACATAACCAAGTTAAGTAGCAACATAAGCTACAAGGATAGATACAACAGTATATTTGCTAAATGTCAAACAATAGACATAACCTAGATAAATTAAACAGTGATAAACAAGTTGGATCACCAACAAAAGGACATAATTGCAAGTATGCGATACATGGAAGTTACAGCAATAAAGGATGATGCAAACCTCGTTAGAGACTTGTATGGTATAGATGGCTACAAGGAAAAATTGCAAAGAATGTCATTACTCATCATAATATTGAAGCAAAATCTCCAGTGATGTTCAATCTCAGGTATGCACTTATATTTATATTATTTGCATCATTCTCATAAGGGTATTTTGCAAGAGGAAGGAACCCCTAGTGCAAATCATAGACCCAGAGAACTCTCAGTGCATTCATAAGAACAACACACTGGAAGTGAAGACTCCAGGCTTGATTGTTTTTATTATGACTATAACCTACATTTCTAAGGTTGCTACATTACAGGTAGGTGTTGTAGCTGTGACAACAATTCTTAAAATTGTGTTGATTCTAGAAGATGTACTCATAAATCTCTTCTAGGAGATATTCTTGTCTTGTTTCCTTTTGTTTGTTTTCTTGTTCCAGGTAGGTTAACAACAAAGGAAGATGTCACTCCTTCAAGATTTCAGAAGGAGTCACTTGACTCAAGAATGAGTCAGAGTTATTTGAGAAGATGGAAAAGAAAAATACTTTCTCCCCCTCAACAGTTCAAAGGGAGATAGTCATTAACATGTTGATCCAGTTGCTCCAGTTGGTATTCCTAGGAACCTTGTAAGTAAGCTATAAAAGACATGTCTAGGATTGACAAACTATGCAAGAGGCAGAAAGACATGCAACCGATGGAAGTATCGGAAAATATAAAACAAGACTTATAGTTAGAGGATTCTCACAAGCAGAAGGAGTAAAACTATGATGAGATATATTGATCCAGTAATCCGATACATTTCCATCTGTACTATCATCCAAGAATTGGGAACCACATCAGATAGATGGAATCTTGATGAGTTTGATTTCCAACAAGAGTATTGTTGATCCAAAACTACTATTACAGTATTAGTGATGAGAACCTTCTTTTGATAACTTATTCAGAAAGTCTTGTTGGTTGGATACAAGTAAGCCTTGACTTCTGATTTCGAGATGAAGGATATGAATATGATGCACTACTTCTTGGACAAGAAGTATGACAGAGGATCAATGAGATTTTCCTGAGTCAAGGAAAATATACAGTGAGAATATTAAAGAAGTTCAGTATGACAGAATGCAAAACCATCGTGATGGATTTGAAGAAAATGAATGATGATGATTCAGACGAGATTGATCCACAACTGATTGGATCATTGATGAATCTGGTTAACACCAGATCAAATTCATGTTATGCAATGAATGTACTTAGTCAATCCATGAGTTAGTTGAGACAGACTCACTGGATAGCAGTAAAGCATGTATTAAGATATATATGAGGCACAGTTGGATATGGCCTGAGATATGCCTCCAGTATGAACTTGAGTTTGCAGGATATGTCGATACAGATTGAGCAGAGATTACAATGAACCGAAAAATCACATCCACTTGTTGTCTTACCGTGAAGTTTTTCATGATTTCTTGATGCAGCAGGAAACAAAACTCTATGGCCTTGAGTACCACAGAAGCAGATTATATATCATCGAATGTGAGAATCCATATGGCTTCACAAGCTTATGACAGATTTACTTGACCATGAGATGGATCCTATGATGATAACCAAGAGACGTGTGTAAAGCTCTTTGAGAACCCAATGTTTCTTGATGGATCAAAACACGATGAGATGAAATATTGTTAGGGTCCTAACCCGCACATAGGTAGAACAATATATTCGGATGTAATAAAGGTCAATATTAATAAGGCCTTGCAATAAATTAGAATAAGTCGAATGTAAGAAGACCTAATAGAAGATTCCACTTCTAGAAGGATCTTCCTCTAGATGCTTCTTTTGATAGACATATTTAGTATAAATAGGAGTCAAGGGTATGAGAACCCTAGCTTGGATATTATTGTAATAGAGATCTGATCAACTGGAGGTTGCCCCCTCGAAGAGGCCCGTGAACATTGCTTTCAGAATCAAAGTGTTATTTATGTTGTTATTCTTATATCATTTCAGTGTTATTATGGTTATTGTTCTGGTTATATTGTTGTTATTATGCCATTTCTAGCATTTTATTTATGTTCTGCATACTTTTTATATCTGGTATATTACAAGTGGTATCATAGCACTTTCCTTGGCAGAAATTGTGGGTAATTTTTTTTTAGGGTAGAGACGTATTCCAGCGTCTTTAAGACACAAAGATCTGTCGTTACGTGCATAAACCCACGGTTGAGGGATTCATACATGCAGGAAATACAAGTGGTTCTTAAGCACACATCTGTTGGCCACCCTTGTAACCCCTGTTGGTACCCCTTCGAGTGGTAGCGCATC
>SNQJ01S0040781.1:54044-85259 GCA_010110895.2 Picea sitchensis
CCTGACTGCTATAGTGCCATCGAGAACAACACTTAGGAAGATATTCTCTAGTACCTGGGTAGTCGGGTAGTACGGCTAAGGGTACGGTCTATCCTCCTTAGTTAGTGCCCTGAGATATTGGGCCGAGTACTATTGTTGGACCCCGCACGTATATCAGAGAGATATAGCACAAGGAAAACCCTTGTCTATAGAACCCTTGAATACCTAACCCTTGGGGACAACAAAATAAACAAATCAAAACAAACAAGATCTGTTGCTGCGCAACTGTGTTCAGGTTGCCAAGTAACTACACATTTCTTCCTAGTTAAGAATTTGGGCATTTGGGCATTCCATTGGATTCATCTCTTCGTCCTTATCACATTCATACATATCATTTTTCGGCAAAATTTTTGACCCCGCCCACCCCTTTTCGATTCCCTCGTCCTCATGGCCCATACCCGTAGCCAAGACTTTGAAACTCTCTTCAATACCTTGCAATCTAGTCTCACCGTGACCCAACAAGAAGTGAAACAACTCAATACCAATGTTGTCGCCATCAATACAACCATGCAATCCTCAATGGAGGAAATCAAACAAGACCTGACCACCCAACTTGAATCTATCTTTTCGTCCCTCTGCACCAAGCTTCATATCCCTACAAATAACCCTTTCTCTGACTCACCCCCACATATTGAAGGTGAACATTCCTCTCATTCCCATAACTTTCAGCACCATCACTTTCAACGTAACCTATGCCTTTTGGAGGGTGGATGTGACCAAATTTGATGGCTCGGACCCCACTGGTTGGGTAACCCAAATGGAACATTATTTCTCTTTATACGACATTATAGATGACTTGGCCAAACTCCAGTACGGTGTTCTCCATCTATATCAAGAACATTGGCAATGGTGGCAATTGAGAAAAACTTTCCGTCAAGGGTATATTGCTTGGACACACTTTGTGGCAGAGCTTTATGAACGCTTTGACACTGACACCAACCATTTGGGTTGTTTGAAAAAGTTGAAACAATGAGGAACAATGGAAGACTTTATAGCTACCTTTGAGCGCTTGACTTTATGGAGATAGGGCATGTCTGATGTCTTTTTCCAAGAGTGTTTTATCAGTGGCCTCAAGGATGAGATTCGGGCCCATGTCCTCATGGCTCAGCCTCAGAGTTGGGTGGAGGCTACTAAAAGAGCTAAAGAATCACAACAGGTTGTATCTTCTCAAAACCAAAAACACTCCTTTATCCCTCGCCATAAACCAATAAATCCCACTACTCCCTCCGCTCCACTAAAGATCCAAAAATTGACCAGGGCTGAAATGGTTGAACGCCAAATCAAAGGCCTTTGTTATAATTATGATGAAAAATATTTCCCGGGCCACAAGTGTAAGGAAAAAAAGATTTTTATGGACATCTCCGAGGATATTTTGGAAGAACATGTTGAAACTCCCCTTGTGTTTGAGTCACCTGAAACCACTGACATAACCCCTCCCTCAGACCCTCCTGAAGGAGAACCGGTCGTTTCCCTCAATGCTCTCACTGGCTTCTTCGCCCCCCAAACCCTCAAGCTAATCGGTTACATCAAGCATCAGAAGGTCATCATTCTGGTTGATAGTGGAAGCACCCATAATTTTATTCATCGCCGCATTGCCCAAGAAACTCATTGCTACATCCATGTTGTCAATAATTTCCAAATCATGATTGCCAATGGTGGCTCAATGAAATGTGGAGGGCGTTGTGAAAATGTGTGTCTCCAAATTGGTGACTACCACCTATAATCTCATATGTTTGCTATAGACATGGGCGATTGTGACATTGTGTTGGGTGCAGACTGGCTAAGGAATTTGGGTCCCATTCTCATGGATTTTAAGGAATTAACCATGCAATTCGACCAGGAGGGCCACCAATATAAGTTTCAAGGAATCAACGTCGGTTTACCTGAGATCATTAGTTCCCATCGCATGGAAAAGCTACTCAAAAAAGGTCATTTTGGTGTTATTGCCCAACTCCATTCCATACAAGCAACAGAGACACCCTCGGTGCCGCAAGACCTCCAAGCCATCATTTCTAAACATCAAGTGGTCTTTTCCACTCCCTAGGCACTCCCTCCTTCCCGTGGTGTTCATGATCATTCCATTCCCCTTGTACCCGGAAGCCTTCCTCCCAATATCCGTCTGTATCGTCACCCCTTTTCCCAAAAAAATGAAATTGAGAAAATGATCCAGGAACACCTTAATGCAGGCATTATCCGCCCTAGTACGAGCCCCTACTCTTCTCCTGTGGTCATGGTCCTGAAGAAATAAGGTTCTTGGTGAATGTGTCCTGACTTCTGTGCCCTCAACAAACTTACCATTAAAGACAAATTTCCCATTCCTGTCATTGATGACCTCCTGGCTCCACTGCGTTCTCAACAAACTTACTCATTGGGCATGAATTTCCATTCCTCGCCATTGATGACCTCCTGATGAATTGAGTGGAGCTCAATTCTTTACTAAAATTGATCTTCAATCGGGCTATCACCAAATACGTAATGAAAGAGGAAAACATTCCCAAAAATGCCTTTAGAACTCATGAGGGCCAATTTCATGAGTTTTGGTCATGCCCTTTGGTTTGTGTGTAATGCCCTCCACCTTCCAAAGCCTCATGACCATGTCTTCCATCCTTTCTTCGCCATTTTGTCTTAGTTTCCTTTAATGATATCCTCATCTATAAAGCAAAACCGGATTGCATTCACCTTGTTCATGTGGATTGAGCTCTCCATCTACTCTCAAAGACTAAATTCTCGAACAGCCTAAATGTGCTTTGCCTCGTATAGAATACTTGGGTCATCCGTTATAAGGATGGTTTATGGATCCTCAAAATATTGAAGCCATGCAAGACTAGTCGCACCCAAGGACTCTCGTGCACCTATGCGGATTTCTTGGTTTAACATGTTATTATCGCAGTTTGTTAAGAATTATGGAAAGATTGTAGCACCTCTCAATGCTCTTCTAAAAAAAACTCTTTCGCTTTGGACTCTAGTCGCTCAAGATTTTCAAACCTTGAAGATGGCCATGTGCACCACTCCACTCGCCCTTCCCCGGATTTCACAAAGACCTTTGTCTTGGAATGTGATGCCTTTAAAAGCAATTGGTGCTTGTCCCATGCAAGAGGGTCACCTTTGGCTCACTAAAGCAACTATCCGAAAAGAAATATGGGTAAACAATCTATGAAAGGAAATGTTAGCTATTATGCATGTCGTTGATATGTGGCACCCTTATCTATTGGGGCAATGTTTCCAAATTAAGACAAACCATCAAAGTCTCTCAAGTATTTTTCTGGAACAATGCATTTCCTCCTCAAGCAAAACAAAAATGGGTGACTAAGTTTTGATATGATTATGAGATCATTTACAAGAAAGGCAAAGAAAATGTCGTAAGGATGCACTTCCTCAAAAATATGAAGATGAAGGATCCCTTTTTCTCTTTTCTTTTCTCATTGTACCCATTGGCTCCAAGCCGCTTCACCAGAATGTATTAATAAGATCCCAAAAGTTCGATCTCGATCCACCATGTTCAATGCTTTAGCTTCCCTAGGGTACTCTTGCTCCATGATGAGCTTCAATACAAAGGCCATTTGTATTTGGCAAACAATCAAAGCTTAAATCCACGGTACTTTTCGATATTCATGCTACACCCACAACACCTTTTGTTCTTCAAACCCATGATGTGGTCAAACGTTTTTGGATGGTATTAAACAAGACATTCGTAATTTTGTCGCTAAATGTGATGTGTGTCAACGTAACAAGGGAGAAACAATCAAATCTCCGGCACACTACAACCGCTTCGACTTCCACCTGTTATTTGGAGGGATATCTCATGGATTTTATTACAGGCTTAACTAAATCGGAAATAAATTAGCCATCATGGTGGTTGTTGATCACCTTTCCAAGTATGCTCATTTTTGTGCTCTTCAACACCTGTTTACAGCATCCACTGTGGCTCAAATTTTCATGGATCGATTCTTCAAGCTTCATGGTACAGCTACACCCTATTGTTTCTAATCGCGACCCAACTTCTCACAAGCAATTCTTTGGCAAGAACTGTTTAAGATAAAAGGCACACAATTGCATCTAAGCACAACTTACCATCCCCAGAATCATGGTCAAACAGAAGTTGTCAACAAGGTTTGGAAACATATTTGAGGCGCTTTTCCTCTGAAAACTCAAAAACCCGCCATTCAATGGTCAATTCCCCAGTTGAATGGTTGCACAACACTCACACCATATAGCCACACGATGACCCTTGAAGCCGCATACGGACGTACGTCCTCGCTTTCTCTCATACTCAACCGGCAGTCTCAAAGGTCCGAAAAAGTGGGGCTTGACCGAACACCATACTTGAGAGGCCATTCTCCACACCTCCAAAGAGAATTTGGTCATGGCACAAAATCGCATGAAGCAATAAGCAACCAAGGTTACCTCAATGCCACCTATGCATAGATCAAGTGTTTCTTCTGACTCACAACCTCATGCAGAAAATTCCCTCACACGAAAGCATTGGTCAAGCTAGCTCAAATTTTATGGTTGGTCCCTATAACCGCCTCGCCATTGACAAGTAGCTTAATGCATTAGCTTTGGGTTCAACACTGGGTTACACCCTGCTTTTCATGTTTCATGCTTAAAGAAGGTGATTGAACTAAGTGCCAATTCAAACCAACCTTCCTAAGTTAGATCTAAGAAGGGGATCCATTTGGCTACAACCATAGCAGTTTTGGACCAGTGTGAATGTCACCTGCATCAAAGAACCATCAAGGAAGTGTTAGTCTAGTGTAAATATACAACTCCAACAAGGATAATTTGGGGAACCAACCACCATTCCGCATCACTTCCACATCTCAAGCCTTGAGGACAAGGTTGTTTTATGGAGGACATGTTAGGGTCCTAACCCACATACATAGGTAGAACAATATATATTCAGACATGTAATAAAGCAGATCTTCCTCTAGATGCTTCTTTGATAGACATATTTAGTATAAATAGAGTTGAGGGTATGAGAACCCCAGCTTGATATTATTGTAATAGAGCTCTCACTCAATTGGAGGTTGCCCCCCAAGAGGTCTCGTGAACATTGCTTTCTAATCAAAGTGTTATTTCTATGAAAGTTCTTATATCATTTCAATGCTATTGTGGTTATTGTTCCGTTTATATTGTTGTTATTCGGCCATTTCTAGTGACATTTTATTTATGTTCTCGTGCATATTTTTTATATCCGGTATATTACAAATATATTTATATTAGAGATATGATGCAGATGAAAAATAGTACATACAATACTTTCCTGCACATATGAGCAGATTGTAGACACCTTCACTAAATTAAATTGATGAAGAATGCCACCTAGTTGAGAGGGTGTGTTGATGACTCTAGCTAAGACAGTTCAAAGTACATCTGTGTGAGACTTGGAATGATGAAGAACGTCTCCCTAGCTGAGAGGGAGTGTTTATGATTGCAGCTTAAGTGTGAGACATTATCCAGCCCATACAAACCTGTGAGATGTGGGATCATTAGCTATATGTGAAGTCTTTCTTCCAGCTTACAAACTTGAGAGAAATCCCCAAGAAGGGTACTGGTTCCTATCTGAGACAGAGATGGAATGTAGAGATGACTTCCTCCATTATTCATAGAGTTGGAGAAGAACTCCAGATGATTCTCTAATGGGAAAAGGTGATTTGTTGAGTTAGACATGCTTTACTGAGCATAAGGTGAACATGCTAAATCCCAAAGTGTTGGGCATCATGAGAACATAAATAGAGATGATGTACTAGCATCCTTGAGCAACCAAGTTGACAAGAAACTCCAGATGATTCTTCTATGTGGAGACAGAGGGAACGAAGAGTGGATCGCACTGTGGACGAGCATAGGGTGGAACGTGGTGAAGAACTGTTCTTCTGTGGTAATGCAAGTGATAGGAGAGGCGCCATCCTATAGATGCCCTCAGTGGATGAGCACTAGTGGGTGTATAAGACCTCTTGCTATATTGTTCAATAGTCATACCTTCCTATAATCCCAATTGTAATGTAAAGGGTACGTGTCAGCCCAATCTTGTTCTTGATTACTAATTATTGTACAAGATAATTAATATGGAAATTATTAATTATATTTGATTACACGGTCCCTATTGTTCCAAATAGACACATCATCTGATGTGATAAGTTTTGTATAAATGAAGGTGAATCCCTATTGAGGAAACACACTTAATATTGTAAGTCATCTCATGATTTCGTAAGTTGTGGTCTCAAATTATGAGAATTACAACACCCCTGTGTGCTAGGTTTGGTGGATGAAGTGGGAGGTCTTTTCTGAGAAATATAGAAGGACTGGTCATTTCTCCCTGTCGGTTGCCTTTTCAAGAACCAAATATCAATATAGCATAGAAAACCTCAAAAATAAGTACTCAAATTTTGAAAAAGAGAGAAATTCAGATAATAAGCTCTTCGAGGGGAAACCCTTAATATGCCCACATAAATGTACAATTCCAAGATGATTCCAAATGAAAATGTCTCCTGGTATATTAGAGACTAGAGGTATAATTACAACCAATGGAATAAAGCCAACATAAATAAAAATAACATTACTAATGTAATATGCCCCACCATGGGTAATGAGCCAATATTAGGTTTAACATGCCCCTCCCTGAGACAAGTGTTGTCCGCAATGCTTGAGTAACTCCTCGATGCTTCAAGATAAAATACCATCTTCCCAAGTGGGAATCTTCAGCCAGAAGTTTCCTCCATTTTAATGAGATACTCTGAAATGGATCTATTCCTCACCAAACTCTTGTGTCGTGTTGATGGCTACAGTCTTAATATGATTTTTCCTTCCTCGGCTGCTCCGGCAATATAGTTTGAACTGATCTGGTCGCATATAACCTTGTTTAAGCATGAAACATGGAAAACTGGTGCTCTGTGAAGATGCGCATTAACCCAATTTGTATGCCATAATACCAATCTTTGCAACAACTTATAAGCTTATAGTACTTTTGAGGTAATTTATTATCCTTTTGGCTTGCTTGAGGGACAACTGCTTGTATGGTTGTAGTCTTAAAAACACTCCAATCCCTTTACTTCAAAACTTCTTTCACTCATGATGTTGATCCTTGTTGTTTCATGTGATTTTGTGCCATGGTCAGTTAACCTTAAGATTTGGAGAACTTGTTGCCGATGCTCATGTGATCTTCCATCGCTTGAACCTTAGATTTTATTCTAGAGAAGAAGTGATGGAAGGAGGGTGGTATCCATAGAGCTATAAATGGTGTCATTTTGGTTATTATACCACCATTCCGCCAAGGGTAAATCCATTTGAACCATTGTGTTTGTTTCTCTTATCGTAGACAAAGCAACAAAGGTAGCCTTAGACATTTGTTCACTATCTCTCGCTTTGTCCACGATTGAGGATGATAGGATGAGCTATGAGCCAATTGAGTACCCAAACAATAAAATAATTCCATCCAAAAATTACCAATGAAAATTGTATCTCTACACAATTACAATATTCTTTGGTCTGCCATGTAGCTTGTGAACTGCCTCCATGAATGTGGTGGTAATTCGTACTCAGCTTTGAAGTGGATGAGAGAGTGCACAAAAAGTAAAAATTTGGTCAGTCCATCAATAATCACCATGATGACACTCTCTTTCCTTCAGACTGCAACCCTCGCTGCGGATGACCATGGAAACCTCCTCCCAAAAATAACTTGGAATGGCTAATGGTTGTAAAATACCTAGGGTATTAATTGTTTCCACCTTTATTTGTTGGCAAAACCAAACATTCGCCACAAACCTTTGAACATCGAAGTTTCAAGGCCATCCCCAAAAAAATCCTTCTTGACTCCCCATGGTGGTTTCAAAAATCCCGAAAGTGCCCTCCTACCGGATAGGTGTGCACCCCCAATAGTATCTTTGTTTGAGTTGGGAGTTCTTACATAAATATGGGGCAATATTTGTACCATAGTGAATCATTTTTCCATAAATGTATCTGATGTAATCGGAATCATGTCGCAACCTTTGAATGAGAGCTCACACTTTTTTGTCATTCTTTTCCATTCATCCCTTGCTTTTATCATCCAATCGGGTTGGATGGTCGTAGAATACGTAGAAAGGCCTCAACATCTTCATCCTTTCTTGAGAGTGTATCTCCCACAACATTTTTCTTCCCTCTTTTTTAGAAGATTTCAAAATCATAACTCAATATCTTGGTTACCCATTTTGCTTGCCCTTCCCAAGACAGTCTTGGTTCCAAGAAGCATTTAAGACTATCATGATCCTGCTTTGACCTTGAAGTGCCTACCTATTAGGTAAGGATGCCATTTCTTCAATGCATGTAGTATTGCCACTACTTCCTCTCAGAAATGGGTTTGTGTGTTATTTCCCCCTTGAGTGGTCGACTTTAAAAGCTAGGGGCCTTCCTTACTGTAATAGAATAACACCAATTCCATTTCCTAGGCATCACATTCCACAATAAAGGTTTCTAGGACTCTGAGCATCAAGATAAGAGCTTTGTACATCACCTCTTTAAGTTGTTCAAGCTTTAGTTGCCTCTCTAGTCCATGAAAAATCATCCTTCTTAGTTAGTGTCATTAAGGTGATGCTATTCTCCCATAGTGTCTAAATGTGACTTGCAGAGTAACCCCACAAACCCAAAAATCCTCTTAAGATTATTCAATGTTTGGGAATCGGCCCACCCATCATGGCCTTAATCTTGTCGTGTATTCACCCCTTAATACCTTCATGAGATACAATATGACCCAAATACTCTACCTTCAATTCAAAAGAAATATTTGGATGGTTTGGCATATAGTTGTTTCTCCTTTAGTAGTTGTAGCACCTTGTCAACATGTTTCCACATGATCCTCCCAAGACTTGCTATAGATTAGTATATCATCAAAAAAAATACTAACACAAATTGGAAGGAAGGGCTTGAAAATGGAATTCATCAACCCTTGAATGTGGAAGGCGCATTTGTAAAGCCAAAAGGCAAGACCAAAATCTATAATGGCTTCTATGAGTTCGAATGCTATTTTTAGATGTCTTCCTTCATTCTAATCTCGATGATACCTTCGAATCTAAGATCCAATTTTTGAAATAGATTGCTCCATGTAGTTCATTCAACACCATCGACCGGAATAAGAAACTTATCTTTAATAGTGATCTTGTTGAACTCTATAATCTGGACACATACAAAATTAGCTATCTTTATTGAATACCATAACCACTAGTGCAGAGTAAGAACTTTAATAGGTCTAATAATTCCAGCGCCTCTAACATTTCTTCTAACCATGCTTCACTTCTCACTCTTCCGGGCATAAGGGTATTTGTATGGCCCGGGATGTTAGGAGGAACACTCCTGTGAATTAGGTGAATCATGATCATGATTTCGAGTGGTGGAAGACCTTGGGAATATCTTAAAATACTTTGGAATGCTTAATAATGATCCCTTGGAGATATTGAGGAATAGATGGCTTAGATGTTTGAAACATCTAGTGAGCATACAGTAATAATGCCTTGATGCCCTTTTTCAATAATTTTGTCACATTAGAGATTATTACCTTACCAGGTTTCAAGGAGCACCTCTTAACTCAATTTTATCCTTCCAATGAAAATTTCATGAAAAGTTCTTGAAAATTAAGTCATTGTTCCTAATGATTGTAACCTTTGGATTCTTAGTACAACATCAACAACACCCATAGGTATAACAATCATTGAATAATTACTATATATTCCCATAGTAAGATTGATCTTATTGCATTTTCCTCGAAAGCAATTGATATTTCCTCCATCCCAATCATTACTTTGAAACTCGTACGGATACAACTAAATTGAGAGCTTTGGCTAATTTTATAGTGAATGAAATTATGAGTTCTAATCAATTAGGACTATCTTTTTCTTTTTGATGTATCCTTCTGATCTTGAGGGTTTGGAGGAGTGCCAATTCCAGCCAATGCATTATAACAATGACATCGCGGGAGCCAACTCTTCTCGTGACCAAATTACTTCTAATGCCATCTTGAGATAGTTCTGTTCTTGTTCTTCTTCCTCTTCACAATCTATGTAGAATAATTTCTTCTCACAACACTTATGTCCCTTACTATACTTGCTTTCACAATTAAAGCATAAACCTTTTTCTTTTCTTTCCTCCAATTGTTGAGGTGTCAACCTTGTAGGTTGAGGTGTTTTAGAAGAAGGAGCATTATTCTCTCTTTAGATGTTGGGATTGGTCCTTCTAGTAGCCATAGCCATATTTTTACTTTCAACATTTCTTGCCACCTTAAATGCATTCTCCAATGATTTTGGTTTCCAAAGGCGAACCTCATGTTGAATGTTATCCTTTAAAGTTCCTATGAATACATCAATCAAGTGCTCATCTAGAATATCTATTACCTTTATATTCAATCTTTGGAAGTTCTCAATGTGCTCTATAACTGAACCCTTTTGCTTGAGATTTATCAATTGGCTAAAGAAGGTATTGCTCCGTGTATCCTCATAGTGTGCTATCATTTCTTCTGTGAAAATTTTCTAAGTGACGAGTGATTTGCGAGAAAAAAACCATCGATACCATACAAATTGATTGGGTTCTAAATATAAATAAGCAATTCGTACCTTTTGTGTATGTGGCACATTATGTAGATCAAAGAATTGCTCCATCTGAAGTATCCATGTGATTGGGTCCTTGCCATCAAACTTCCTCATATTGATCTTAGGAACGTCGTTGGTCTTCAACCCAAAGTTGGAATTTCTCCATTCTTGATTCACCTTCCTTGTGTCCTCATCATGAATTTAATGGGATACATTTTCACTTTCAGGTGTCCTCTCTATTATGAAAATTTTTAATCCTTCCATGATATCCCCTTTTAAACCCTCCATCATCTCTTGTAGTTCATATTTTGTTACTGTCTTCTTTTGTAAATCATTTATGTCCCTACGCATTTCTTCACCTTCATCAAGAGTCCATGTAGGATTATCTGGAGGCTTATTTGGTGTAAAAGTTCCCATTTTGGGTGGCATGTTGGCCAAGTATCACTTTTGAACCTTGATTTTGAGGTGGTTCTACTAGACAATATTTCTTCTGTTGTATCTCTAATGTTTCGTCCCTTCTGGGTATGAAACTTTATTATTTGTAGTTCTCTGATATTTCTTCTCTGCAATGCCATAGGTCTGATCACAATTGGATGTGTCAAGTGGAATTTATAGTAACTTCCCCACAACTTGCTGATTTTTGGCCTTTCCAGGAGATGTCACTTGTATAGCGTTCCCCGCACAAAATAATTGATATAAAATTTTGAAACTCGTACAAGAAATACTAAAGATTGTACACTATCCAATGCAACCAGTCTCACTCAATTTGGATACTCTAGGAAGAATTTATGATTGTTTTACCTGGAACACCTTCTTGAGACTAGTCAATAGGACTAGTCTGATACCCTATCTTCCACAGGGTGTATCTAGAAATTTAAGACGAACCATAAGCTGAACTTTTTACCACAAATACCTTACTAATTTTTGTGAGTATCCTCATTATTTTAGGGTCTGAAACGTTACGGAAACAATGTTATAGCGAAAATTCCGCAATGACTTAGTTCAGGATGATTCCAGAACCCTATCTTGCACAGGTTGTATCTCCGAAATTATAAGGCCCCAGGAGATGAAATTTTAACCCAACGTACCTTGATCCATCTACTAAATATCCTCCAATCTTTTCCTTCTAAAACATTGTAGAAAAAAATTTATAGCAAAAATTCCAAGGTGTCTCAGATGTAGCAGCGAAACCCCAAGACCTTGAGCTCTGATACCATATGTTAAGAACCAAATATCAATATAGCATATAAAAACCTCAGAATAAGTACTCAATGCCTTGAAAAAGTGATAAATTAAGATAATAATCCTCTTCGAGGGGGAAACCTCCTTATGCCCACATAAATTTACAATTCCAAGATGATTCCAAATGAAAATGTCTCCTTGATATATATAGGAGACTAGGAGGTATAATTACAACTAATGGAATAAAGCCGACATAAATAAAATAACATTACTAGTGTAATATTCCCCAATTAAGGGTTAATGAGCCAATATTAGGGCTTAATAGGTTTCCCATGATACTTCTTGTGTTCTTGTCCATGGTTATTCTTCTTGTGATCTTGGTTTATTGAAGTAGTTATGGTTCAAGTAATAATTAAATAGAAAATTTAAAGAGGACACTTGAGCCATAGCTCATTGAAAATCTAACAGGAGGCATGTTACATCCATCATAACCTCATGTAGTATACTACAAAATCCTTCCTTTTGAGTAAGGAACTACTAGTGATCAACCTAGACCACATGGTAACTACAACCATAATAGACATGTTATTGGAGATGGTGTAGTTGATGCTCCCTGTGCACCTCAAGTCAATGATACCCGATAAGTTACAAAACTTCCTATTACACCACCATCAACACCTCAATAATATCAACTCCTTATGATACTAAAATGCAATAACCAAGTGATACCTCCATGAACACCACTTACCACTTACTCCATTGCACCTCTAGTTACTACCCCATAAACATTTGATACTCCTCACAACCACGAAAAAACCATTTTAGATGCCTATGGAATTGACTAAGGCTATATCCCAATAAGTATTGTGACTACCAATAGTACCAGTGATACAACACTGAGGAGTGTTAAGCATATCACAAAGCCTAGCAAGATAAATAAGAGTAAAGTGGAGGAAAAAAAGGGCCTTCACAGACAAAAAAAACTAGCTTAGTCATCTACCAAAACCCATTTCCATCATATAATTAGTAACTAGCCTCCATTCTCATTCTCAACCTTCCATATTCATGTTAGTCAATGTACCATCCACTTCATCAATAATGATCTTGCCACCTACCTAGGGTGCACCTACACCAAAATGAAAGTTTGTTATTGGGTCTATAAAGGAAGTTATACTAGATGAAATTTGCCTTAGTACATCCATAGGAGTAAATCATAGTCCCATTGATCCTCTAGTTCCACTAGCTACTCTTGCTCCATTGTATACATGCTATCACCTCAAGATTATACTATTGCATTGAGTTCATTCAAGAAGGGGAAGCTTATGTCATCCTAGAGGACCTTAATCCACTTTGACATTTCCCAAAGGCTTGGTATATGCATGAAGAAACCAAAAAATAGACCAAGAAGTGGGATGACCTTCAAACCCAATTCTGTCAAGATTTCTCTTTTGTTGGTTGGTCGGATGAAGTCAATGTAGTTGTCAAGCTGATAAAGGAGACTCATGGACTCTTGGCTGCATATTGAGAACTAGTCTTCTTTATGTAGTTTAGCTAGTTTCCTCATCAAGCCGATAAACTAGTTCTTAAGTAGAGCCCCCTCTCAGAATGATATTTTGCAGGGGCACTTTCTAGTTTTATTTACCTCCCATAACCCTAATCACCCATTTTGCACATAGTGCATGGGATTGGAAAAATCACCAAATTATCCTAAAACCACCCTATTCCTTTGGACTATAACAAATCTCCCAATTAACCTGATGGAAGACCTTTTTTCTTACATGGTAGTGTTGAGAATGTTTCAGAGGAGCATCTCTAGCCATCAATAGGTTGTAATGGACAGAACCCATCAAGATGAATAATACACATGAATGGAAACGAGAAACTTGGAGTAGACCTAGAATATAGTTGCTAAAGATAGAGGCCATGAAATCCACTTGTCCTATTTCTTAGCTATTCATTGCAACACCATCTCCCAGAGTGATTTTAATGAAGATTGAAAATCAAAGGGGATCCCCAAAAATTTAAACACTTGACCACATTGAATCTAATTCCACACTTGATAGGCTATCAAATCAAGGTTTCCATCCTAAGATAACATTTCATAATGGATTTGGCCTTTTGAAGTTTAGAACCTGAGGCATCATTAAAAATATAGATAGTCCATAGTATTGTCCGTCAACTCTTTTCCTTCCAAGATAGTAAGAAATGAATTGTCAAGAAAATGTTCATTGACCATTTGACAAGCGACAAACTTTGATCACAAAACACCTTTAATCAACCCTTGAGGAGACTAGTGATGAATGAGGTAGCCAATGGCCTCTACAACCACCAAATATAGGGTCGGGGCCAAAGGGAAGCCTATTAGAGTACAAGTCTTACTTTATGTAATCTAATAAAATGACAATTATATCATATTTAAATAAAGTAGTTACCTTGTAATGGTAGCAACAACTACCTCACCAATGATAGAAAGCATATCAACCCCATCGTATCAATTGATCTCATTGTAATAAAAGCATATCTTTGCATGAGTCCATTTAGTATGAGTCCATTGAGTATGAATCATTGTAATAAAATCATATCAATTGATCTCATTGTAATAAAAACATATCTTTGCATGAGTCCATTGAGTATGTTTCTAATCATGTTTGAAATCTTTCTTGTATATTTAGAAAAATATCATGGCATCAAACGAGAATATTTGGAGTTTGATTTGGTCCAAATTTTAATAACAGGTGGAAGTCTTACAAAAAATCCACCAAGAATGGTTCCAATACAAGCCCTTGACTCCACAATAGTTTGAAAAAAGAATGCCCATATAAAGCCCATATCAATTCATTGCCATATCACTGCAAGCAATCTTCCTTTTTTAATCAAAGGAGAGTTGATGGTCGAAGAATAAAAGTCTGATGTTGTCAAACTTGAAGGATAATTGATTTATTGCCTATTTGAGATTGTGGTCAAAGACAGAGAAGAAACTACAAAAGGGTAGTGGCAGGATATGTAAACTACACACTAAATCACCAACAATAGTGTGCATCATGTGAAAGAGTGTAGTCTAGAGTTGTGCGAAGCTATAGAGAAGCCATTGTAAGATAAAAAGTTGTAGGTGTCAAGAGATTCAAGTTTTTGTATCTAATACATGACACAAAATTTTATTATATGTCTGTCACCTAAGGAGGAACCACCATATTAAAAGGAACTTGAGTTGAGGTCAAATGAAGGGAACCCATTGTATTAACATCGAGAGGGGATGCAACTCACTGTTTCAAGTAGAAAGGGTTTCAAAGAGACACCAAGAAATTAGTCATGAAGCATGTTTTGGAGATCGAATCAAATGTAGAGAATGAAATGTGCACTTAACTATCCATGCCTTAACTATAGGTGCAATAGAAGATAATCGACATAGAGAGTAGAGAGATTAATAATTTGTCTTACTTGTAGCAGACAAAACAATAATGCATTATGTTTTTATGCCTAATCTACTTCGGTGAGAATAATATGCAATAGAGAGAATGACCTATATCCCATCACATAGTAGTACCATTGAACAAGAACAAAGACAATTTATATATAGAAAATATTTATCCTATTAAGATAAAGATGAAGGTATGAAAGAGGAAGAGTAAATAATTATAAATCTGAGAAATATAGTAGAAGAAGAGTGAGAAAATATATAATTTTTATTTTTGACCTTCATTCTAGAAATCATTAGAAGAGACAGCCTTTTAGTTTCATAAGTTATTTTATTTCCAATGTTTATTTGCAATAGATGTAAGATTGACATGGATAAACTCTGTATTTAAGATATCCTCTGGGAGAACTAGGGAAGCACCCTAGCTAGGTGCCTTGAAAACATAGTAGATGGGGATATTTCTATACTCATATTTGATGTTCAACCTTTATCAGTGATTTTGATGTAGCAGATAAACCTTTACCATTGTACCTTATAATAACAAAGGATGGTAAAAACATATGATGATTTCATGATTTAAGAGGCCTAGACTTAGCGGACAATGAAGGGATCAAATGTAGGTGATTCTCAACATGGATTGTTTCCTAGATAGTTTGAGAGTTTGTGGATCTCATAAATAATCCCTCAACAATGGGTTATGAGACATGCATGTGTATTGTTGTATAGTGATTTAACATAGGATATTCATAATTCGAGAGTTCATGGAGCTTCAATCCAGGAACTTGGGAATTCAACTTGGGAGTTACACCTCTACAAGGGTTACAAAGAAACTTCATGGAGCCTTACTTAGTCCAAGCATTGTTTGTCAAACAAAAACATCTAAAGAATGGTTTAGTCAATGTTTTTAATTGTATTGTAAGCCTCAAGAGGGGGTGTTAGAGTATAAGGCTTACTTGGTGTAATATAATAAAATGTTAATTAGAACATATTTAAATAAAGTAGTTATGTTGTAATGGTAGCACAAATACCTCACCAATGATACAAAATGGGATCAACCCCATTGTATCCATTGACTTCATTGCAATAAAAGCATATATTTTTACATGATTCCATTGAATCAATTTATAATAATATTTGCAAGATTTCTTGTATATCTAAAAAATAACACGGAATGGCCTAGTTGACTTGGACATACCAACTTCCTCATATGTAGCTTTAATAACATACAAATACGCTTAAGTATATTAGAATATGTTGTCCACCACCTAGACAAAAAAATGACCAAATCACGGAGACTATAACGAGGCCAAAATGAATGGCCATTTAATGAAGTCATATATATTCTCAAAGTACAACTTGATGATTAGAAATTTCAACCTCATGCATCCAACCCATTCTATACCCTACAAAACAACTACTACATTACCAAAGAAAAATTAGTTTCGAATGAAACCAATTTACTATGCCTCGATGTCCTAAGGTAAGATGTAGTGGAATTGCAAGGCTAAGGCCTTGGCCAAAATCTTATATGAAACATTAAGAAGAGTAATTGGCCACCAACTTGTAATCAATTCTTCTCTCCCCCTCCTTCCCGACTTTGAGGATGAATTTGATGAAACATTTGTTGAAAAAAACTCTAAGAGGATTCTTCCAGTGAACTTCTTTGTAAACCCTAGGTAAGTCATGCCCAACACAATCCCATGTGGCTTTAAAAAACTCAGATGAGAAACCATCCACCCAAGAAATGTATCGTCAACTATCACCATCAACATTTTCGTCAACTATGGTAGGGTCAAATCCTAATCACAAATTATTTCTTGTTCAAGGGAAACATTTTTAGGAACAAGTCGATGTACATCTCCTTGACGAACCTTTATGCATTATCCATGCCTTTGATTTGAAATATAATATGAAAGTGTACAATAAATTCCCACTTAATTTCCTCTTGGATGGTTACCCTTCCTGACTCTATCTTTAGAATGCCAATTTTTTTAGATGCTTCCTTGATAGAAAGAATTTTGAAGAAGGATTTTTTGGGTTGATCCCCAATTTTAAGACAATGGAGCCAAAAGTAAATTTGGGCACCTAGGACCTAAAAAGAATTGATCAATATTCAAACCACGTAATAATATGATAACTCATGATCGAAGAACTTCATCACAGGGACTAAATTAAATATGTCGAGAGACCTCCTTAAACTCTTCCTTATCACTTTATGACACAAACTCATGGTCGATATCTACAATCCAACCCTCACAATAACATTGTGATTTCTCCAATTATGACATTGTTCCACCATTTAATATAGTGTCATTCCCATGTGGCATGGGAAACAAGTTCCAAATCTATTAAATGGATTAGATGAAAGGTGGATTCCCAAGATGGGAAACATTAAATTGTTATTGAGATTTAGGTATTCTCAATTTAACCACTCATTAAGAAATAGAGAAAACAATGGGTTGGTGGTTAGAGAGAGTGTGCTCCCCTGATACTTTCACCGAGCTACCTCCATGAAAATGGAAGAAGAATGTGTTTTTCCATGATAACACAGCTTTGTCAAGGCGGTTCATGATTTTATCAACACCAACTCTAAGACTCAACCAAGTGAACCATAGCTTCAATGAATAACCTCTCTAATACTTATTGGGGTTGTAAAGGCCAATTTTTTCCTTGATGCCATTCTAGGTTGTACACTTTTGGTGAGGCATGCGAATAAGAACTCCACATTATTGAAATCTCCACAAATGAGGTAGTTTAACTACGAGAGTAATTTTTGTTGGGTATGTGTTATATTCTTTGCATGACTCTCTTCAGTGTATGCTACGTTGCACCAAGCACGTGGGGGGGTTTGGGGGAAATGTCCCCGAGATGTTTTTTTTCCTGAGGAAACATGTTTCATTTTTTGCCTCGTTTTTCGTGTTGCCCCAATTTTCGTGCCCATTGTTGGGAGGTTTTTCGGCACAGGGTTTTTTGTCGATGGTTTTCTATTTCTAGTTAAGGAATTAGGGTTTCTTACCAGTCCATACCTCTTGTGGAGTCTTGTCATCCAGTGTTGATGAGGGTGATCTGTTGACCAGGTAACATGCAGTACCCACTACCTTTGCCTAGAATGCTTGCCCTAACCCAACACCACTAAGCATGCACCTTGATTTTTCCATCAGCGTCATGTTCACCCTTTCTACAACTCCATTCTGCTGAGGTTTATATGGAGTAGTCTTCTGCCTTGATATACTTCACTTCGTATAGAATTCTTCAAATTCATTCCAGTAGAACTCTCCACCATTATCTGTCATCAACACCTTAATTATTTTCTCTGTTTGATTCTCAACAAGAGCCTTAAACTCTTTAAACCTGTCAAAGACTTCAGATTTATTCCTAAGGAAATATATCCAAGTATTCCTCAAGAAGTCATTTATAAATGAGACATAGTACACAGATTTTCCCAATGATGGAACTGACACAGGTCCAAACAGATCATTGTGAACTAGCTATAAAATTCCTTCTGTCCTCGTTGCACCAGAGGGGAATCTTACTCGATTCTGCTTCCCATATACACAATGTTCACATAAATCAAAATCCAGAGAATAGTTAGTCATGCCTTCAACCATTCCTTTATCGTGTAGTAGTCGAAGACCCTTCTCTCCGATATGCCCCAGTCTTTGATGCCACATCATAACCTTTTATCCAGAGACTGTAGGAGTTTTTTCTTCTTCAATTCCAATATCAGGAACAATGGAAATATTACACCCATCACTAAGAGTGCTTCCTTGCAGCTTATACAAAGTTCCAAACCGAACTTCCTTCAACAAAACCATTGCTCCTCGAACCGTCATGCATGTTTCCTTTTCAAATATTGTTTTTACCCCTGCATCACCCATTTTGCTTACATATATGAAATTTCTGGCCAATCCTGGGATGTGCAGAACACCAGGTAGTGTTCTAATCCTTCCATCTATGAGGCTCAACTTGACTTTTCGTCGTCCTATGATTCTAGTTGTCGAGTCATCACAGAGGAAAACATTTTTTTCTAGCCAAACTCACTAAATAACTATCTCTATAACATCATTGGGTGCATGCAAATTAGCAAGGCCTACATATTTTCCTTCAAAATTGAGGATCACCTACATGAACTAACTAAATGGTTCAATTCCATGATCAATAATGCATGTCCTGAAACTAGGCAAGAAAAGAGTGACCACACCCTCTATCCCATTATTGTGCATGGTATGGAACATGGCAACACCAAGCCAAATGTAGTTCAAGGATGTGCTCAATGTAAAACCAATCACCATTACTTCTTATAAACACAAGGTTTCCAAATATGAAACCAAGATCAAATGAAATGGATCAAGAGATATTGCTAACTAGGTCTATAAATCCAATTATATTCCATGAAGTAAATTTCATTGATAACCATCTACCAAAACATCCATCTCCTTGTTATCCATGGCACACAACACTTGGTAAGAATTCAAAGTCACAAAATTATTTTTTCCAATGCATCATCACCCACCCATCAAGCGTAATCTTATTAGGTCTTATTTAGTTGTCTTCAAACTCAACAATGACCTACTCACCAAAACCTGGTGTTGAAATATTGCAACTACAAAGAGTATTCTAGTTATTATTCATTAGATCAATCCCCTTTTGTGGATTGATCATGTCGGGAATTTTAATTGACCAAATATATTGTGCGAATTGAGAATTCGGCCCCTAGGCTAATTAAAGTGGTTTTAACCACTAAGAAGACAAGTCGGCCCTGTCCAGTGACGAGACATCTTTTCGACGCCTACCAGTTTGTATAAATAAAGGAACCCAACGCCTCATTATCTCACTCATTCGCTCATATAGTGCACAGGTTTGGTAGCCGCAGTTGGGAGAAGAAGGAAGAGAGAGGTACATTGCTTAGTGTTGGATATTCTCTAGTGTTTTGGTTTATTGTCTTAGCATTGTATTGGCTATCTATATTAAGGAAGTTTTTGGTGGGTTTTCTCCCCCATGAGGGTTTCCCAGGATAAATGTTGTGTATCTTGTGATTTTGTTTCTCTCAGTGATCCTATCTATGATATGGTTATCTAGTAAATTGAAAAGAAACCTAATAAAATCTTAAACCTTAACATGGTATCAGAGATAAGCTGAAGAGAGCATCTTTCGCTAGATAAGCAAAAACGTCATTGTTGTCGTACAGGACAATTAGGGTTTTCTATTGAAGATGAATTTCAACCTAAAACTCATCAAGGAAGTGTTCACTAGCCCAGATAAATCTTTCGAAGCCACAACACACTTTTTTAGTGGATAGAAATCTCGGAAAGAGAAACCCTGTTTTTCACTAGTACTAGAAAACCAGAAAACCAGGAAACTAAGAAACCAGAACCAATACTAGAAGTACTAGTCCATAATTCCGTTGGTCCAGTTTGAAGGGGAAAATTTTGGATTTTATGAAATCTAACTGCATCAGGCTACTCGCCTCAGTCAAGTGCACCTCCTGGTAAGTTCAAAATTAAATTCTGAGCATTTTCAACTTTTAGTCATTTTCCTAGCTCCAGGTAAAAATGTCTACAAGCACTAAGCTTGTTGACAAGCTAGAAGGTGTGGAAAACTTCCATGCCTAGAAGTATAGGATTGCACTCATTCTTGAAGAGAATGACCTAGCAAAATTCATTAAAGAAGATGTATCAAAACCTACCGATGCTACAACTAAAGCAAAACACCAAAAGGACACAGTTAGGGCCAAAAGAATCATTGCAGATTCTATAAAATATCACTTGATTTCTCAAGTGGCTTCAAAGAAGTCTCCAAAATAAATTTTTGATGCCCTAACAAGAATGTATGAAGGAAATAACATCAACCAGAAGATGAATCTAAGAACTCAACTCAAAAGTACAAGGATGTAGAAAGGAGAAACAGTTCAGGAATATTTCTCAAGGATATCAGAATTCAAGGAACAACTAGAAGCAATTGGTGATACTCTAGATTAAGACAAACTCATAATTACAACCCTTAATGGTCTCACAAGACCTCGAGATTCATTCATCCAAAATATTTGTGCCAGAAAGGAGAAACTACACTTTGACAATCTTTGGAAAGAATGCGTTCAAGAAGAAGCAAGAGTAGCTAACCGAGAAGAAATATTATCAAAAGATGAAGATCAAGCCCTAGATTCTCATACTAAAGGAGGAAGGAAGAGGTCTTACTTCCATAAAGAAACTCATCAAAATAAGGAGACTCACCCCCCAAACAAATTCAGAAATAAAGAATCTCACCCTCCAAGGAGATTCCAGAAGTTTTAGAAAGGTCAAAGAAGAGAAAAATATTTCTCATCCTACCAATGTTACCATTGTGATAAGATGGGACATATTTCTATGAATTGTCCATCTAGAAGAGAAGAATACAAGAAGAGAAACAATATGCACCATGCCCATACAGTTGAAGGTGAAGAGCCATCCACAAAGATGATAAAAGAATAGATTGAAGACTATGTCTTAATGTTTGCCCTCTCAAGATCAATGTCACCTGGTGAGGACACTTAACTCATAGATAGTGGTGCTTCCAAGCACATGACAGGTCAAAGAGACATTCTCTCTTGCCTTACAGAAAATAACTTTCCCCATAAAGTTACACTTGGAGAATATTACCAGTACCCTATCAAAGGAGTAGGAGAATCAAATTACAAACTTGATTTAGGGACCCCAATGAATATGAAGGATGTACTATATGTACCAGGTTTAAAAAAGAAATTACTTTCTATCTCAGTTTTAGATAAGAAAGGCTTCATAGTTGATTTTATAGATGGAGAATTTCTTATGTGGCCCAAAGGAAAAACCATGGAAGAAGCAATTGTTATTGGAAAAGAAGAAGGTGGATTGTATAAGATAAAAGGTCACTCAAAATCAACCTTGACTCATTCCATTGAGAATCCATGTGAACTTTGGCATAGAATATTAGCTCACATTAACTACAAGGAATTACCATATGTAAGCAAGGAAGTCACAGGTTTACTAGAATTCAAGGTTGACCATGAAGGCGTGTGCAACGAATGTGCACAAGGAAAGAACTTCAAGAACCATTTCCTGAAGAGAGACAACAAAGCAGAAGGAGTCCTAGAGCTCATTCACTCAGATGCATGTGGCCCAATTCCATCAACCTCCATCAATGGGTATGTATACTATGTGTCTTTTATTGATGACTATTCTCGCAAAACTTGGGTTTACTTTTTGAAATCAAAAGATGAAGCGTTCAGTAAATTCAAGGAATTCAAAGCCTTGATAGAGAATCTCTCTGAAGGAAATATCAAGATACTCAGGTCAAATAATGAATGAGAATACACCTCAAAAGATTTTATAAAATTTTGTAAAGATTTCGGGATCAAGAGGGAGCTCACCACTCCATACAATCATCAACAAAATGGTGTATCAGAAAGAAAGAACATAACTATAATGGAAGAAATGAAGACTATGATCCATGATCAAGATCTTCCAATGCACTTATGGGCAGAAGAAGCAAGAAAAAAAGTGTATGTATAGAACATATTGTCCCATAGTGCACTTGGGTTCAAGACCCCTGAAGAGATGTTCTCAGAAAATAAGCTAGAAGTAATCCATCTCAAAATATTTGGTTGTCTCATATTTTTACACGTTCCAAAAGAGAAGAGAACCAAGATGGACCCTTCATGAAAGAAGGAAATATTTTTTGGATACTGTAATGTCTCCAAGTCCTTCAAAATATACATACCAGGTTACCATCATATTCGGATCAACATATATGTAACCTTTGATGAAGATGCAACACTCAAGAAATCAAGAAGATGTCATCTTGAAGAAGTATATGAAGGAGAACCTGTGGCTCCCAGAGTTGTAGAACCAATGAGGGAAGTCATAACTTCCCCTGATGAGGAGATTCTAGAAGATCATGACATAATAGAATCTCAAGAACCTCCCCAGATGACGATCTCCCACAAGATAAAGACAACCTGGAAAAGGAAAATTATTCAAGATGGAGAGAAGTATGGTGCCCTTGAAGGAACCATGAGACAAGTCAAGAAACCCAAGCCATTCTCCAGTTATACGGATTTGATGTGTGATCTCTTAGAGAAGGAGCCTACTTTATTTGAAGAATCCATTCAGAAGAAAGAATGGGAAGATGTCATGACATAAGAATACCAATCCATTATAAAGAATGATGTATGGGAAATAGTTCTCAGACTGAAGAGAAAAGATGTGGTATCTTCCAAATGGATATACAAGATAAAACATGTTGCGGATGGAAATATTGAGAAACATAAAGAAAGGTTTGTTGCTCGTGGATTTTCTCAAAAGGAAGGCATTGACTATGAAGAGACATTTTCTCATGTAGCTAGATACACTTTAATCAAAACCATCATAGCCCTTGCAGCTAAGATGAAGTGGAAGTTACAGCAGATGGATGTGAAAACAACTTTCTTAAATGGTCTCACTGAAGAAGAAGTGTATATAGAACAACCTCAAGGATTTGAAGTAGAAGACAAAAAGACACATATATGTAGATTGAAGAAGGCTCTGAATGGATTGAAACAAGCTCCTAGAGCTTGGTATGGAAGAATTGACATTTTTATGACGCGCTTAGGCTTTACCAAGAGCAAAGCTAACTCTAACCTTTAATTAAAGGTTATGAATGTTGAGCTTGTTATATTGTTTTTATATGTAGACAAATGATTTATAACTGGAGAAGAAAATCTCATCATTGATTGTAAGAAGAAGCTCACTGCAGAATTTGAGATGAAAGACCTTGGCCTAATGCACTATTTATTAGTTCTTGAGGTCTGGCAAAGCCCAGAGAAGATCTTCCTCAACCAAGGGAAGTATGCAGTTGAAATACTGAAGAGGTTTGATATGTTGTGGATTGATCATGTCGGGAATTGTAATTGACCTAATCCCCTTTTGTGGATTGGTCAAACCCTAAATATGTTTTGAAAATTGAGAAGTCGCCCCCCAGGATAATTAAAGTGGTTTTAACCACTAGGAATATAAATCAGCCCTACCTAGTGAAGAGACACCTTTCCAGCACCTACCAATTTGTATAAATAAAGGAAGCTAGTGCCTCATTATCTCACTCACTCATTCACTCATATAGTGCGCAAGTTTGGTAGTTACAGTTGGGAGAAGAAGGAAGAGAGAGGTGCATTGCTTAGTGTTGGATATTCTCTAGTGTTTTGGTTTATTGTCTTGGCATTGTATTGGCTATCTATATTAAGGAAGTTTTTGTTGGGTTTTCTCCCCCATGAGGGTTTCTCAGGATAAATGTCATGTATCTTGTGATTGTGTTTCTCTCAGTGATCCTATCTATTCTATGGTTATCTAGTAAATTGAAAAGAAACCTAATAATATCTTAAACCTCAACACCCGGGAGGAGGGAACTAGCTAAACTACATAAAGGAGACTAGTCCTCAAGCTGATAAACTAGTTATCAAGATGATAAAGGAGACTCTTGGACTCAAGCCGTATCCCAAACCATTTTGGGGACTCTTGGCCAATTCCTCCTTGGGGCATAAAAACCTAACGGAACAACATTTTTGAGTTCTGTGAGATGCTCCAAGCTTGTCTAGGCATGTGATAGGTGACCACTTTGTCCATCCCCTCACAAGGAACAATTTCATAAATTGGACCCCTTAATCGAAATGTTGCATTGCTTCCTACTAAGCAAAACCCTAGTTCTCAAAACGATGAATAAATAAACCTCTAAGTAATGGGACTTGGGAGTGAGGGGTGTTCTAGCTGAAATCATATGCTAGGAATCCAACAGAGTCGACGGTTCCTCAATCTAAGTCTTGTTTTTTTTTTTTTATGCCCAGTTGCAAGTCGCATCCCAAACCATTTCGGGGACTCTTGGCTAATACTTCCTTGCAGCATAAAAACCTAACAGAGAATTTTTTTTTAGTTTTGTGAGATGCTACAAGCTTGTTTAGGCATGGAATAGGTGACCACTTTGTCCATCCACCCTTGAGGCGTAGTTTCATAAATTGGACCCCTTAATCCAAATGTTGCATTGTTTATTACTGAGTGAAACCCTAGTTCTAAAAATCATTGAATAAATCAACCTCTGAGGCATGGCACTCGAGAGTGAGGGGTGCTCTAGCTTAAATCATATGCCAGGAATCCAATGGAGTCGACTATTCCACAATATGAGTGTCAATTTTCATTTTATTCCCAATCACAAGTTGTATCCCAAACCATTTCGGGGACTCTTGGCCAATTCCTCCTTGGGGCATAAAATCCTAATGGAGCAACATTTTTTAGTTCTGTGAGATGTTGCAAGCTTGTTTAAGCATGGTACAGGTGACCAGCTTTTCCAACCACTCCCGAGGCATGGTTTCATAAATTGAACCCCTTAATCCAAATGTTGCATTGCTTCTTACTGGGTAGAACTCTAGTTCTTGAAATCGATGAATAAAGAAGCCTCTGAGGCATGGAAATTGGGAGTTAGGGGTGATCTAGATGAAATCGTGTGCCAGGAATCCAATGAAGTTGACGGTTCCTCAATCCGATTCTCGATTTTTGTTTTATGCCCAGTTGCAAGCCGCATCCCAAACCATTTCGAGGACTCTTGGCCAATTCCTCCTCGGGGCATAAAAACCCAACAGATCAACATTTTTGAGTTCCATGAGATTTTGCAAGCTTGTTTAGGCATGGACTAGATGACCACATTTTCCAACTGCTCCCGAGGCACAGTTTCATAAATTGGATCCCTTAATCGAAATGTTGCATTGTTTCTAACTGGGCGAAACCCTAGTTCCCAAAATCGATGAATAAAGCAACCTCTGAGGCATGGGACCTGGGCGTGAGGGGTGATATAGCTGAAATTGTATGCTAGGAATCTATTGGAGTCGATGGTTACTCAATCCAAGTCTCGGTTTTTGTTTTATGCACAATTGCAATTCGCGTCCCAAACCATTTCGAGGACTCTTAGCCAATTCCTCCTCAGGGCATAAAAACCTAACGAAACAACATTTTTGAGTTATGTTAGATGATGAAATATTGTTTAGGCGTGGAGTAGGTGACCACATTGTCCATCCACTCTCTAGGCACAGTTTCATAAATTGGACCCCTTAATTCAAATGTTGCATCGCTTTTTACTGAGCAAAAATGTAGTTCTCGAAATCGATGAATAAAGCAACTTCCAAGACATGAGACCTAGGATTGAGGGTTTTCTAGCTAAAATCGTATTCCAGGAATCCAACGGAGTCAACGGTTCCTCAATATGAGTCTCGATTTTCATTTTATGCCCAGTTTCAAGTCGCATGCCAAACCATTTATGGGACTCTTGGCTAATACCTTCGCAGGGCATAAAAACCTAACAAAGAAACATTTTTGAGTTTCGTGAGATGCTTCAAGATTGTTTAGGAATGGGATAGGTGACCACTTTGTCCATCCTCCCTCGAGGCATGGTTTCATGAATTGGATCCCTTAAATAAAATGTTGCATTGTTTCTTACTGGGCGAAGCCCTAGTTCTATAAATCGATGAATAAAGAAACCTTCGAGGCATGGAACCTGTGAGTGAGGGATGCTATAGCTAAAATAGTATGCCAAGAATCCAACAGAGTTGACAGTTCCACAATACGAGTCTTGGTTTTCATTTTATGCCCAATTGCAAACCGCATCCCAAACCATTTCGAGGACTTTTGGCCAATTCCTCCTCGAGGCATAAAATCCTAACATAGCAACATTTTTTAGTTTCATGAGATGTTGCAGGATTGTTTAGGTATGGACTAGATGACCACATTGTCCATCCTCTCCCGAGGCATGGTTTCATAAATTGGACCCCTTAATCAAAATTTTACATTGCTTCTAACTAGGCAAAACCCTAGTTCTCAAAATCGATGAATAAAGCAACCTACGAGGCATGGGACCCGGGAGTGAGCAGTGCTCTAGATGAAATCATATGCCAGGAATCTATCAGATTCAATGGTTCCTTAATCTGAGTCTTTTTGTTCATTTTATGCGCAGTTGCAAGTCACATCCCAAACCATTTCGAGGACTCTTGGCCAATTCCTCCTCGGGACATAAAAATCTAATGAAGTAACATTTTTGAGTTACGTGATATGTTGCAAGCTTGTTTAGGCATAGACTAAGTGATCACAATGTCCATCCACTCCCAAGGAATGATTTCATAAATTGGACCCCTTAATCCAAATATTGCATCGCTTCTTACTGAGCAAAACCTTATTTCTCGAAATCGATGAATAAAGCAACTTTCGAGGCATGGGACCTAGGAGTGAGGGGTGCTTTAAATGAAATTGTATGCCAGGAATCCAACAGAGTCAAGGGTTCCTCAATCTGATTCCGGGTTTTCATTTTATGCCTGGTTGCAAGCTGCATCCCAAACCATTTTGGGGAGTCTTGGCCAATACCTCCTTGGGGGATAAAAACCTAACGGAGAACATTTTTGAGTTCCATGAGATGTTGCAAGCTTGTTTAGGCATGGTCTAAGTGACCACTTTGTCCATTTGTTCCCAAGGTACGATTTCATAAATTTGACCCCTTAATCCAAATGTTGCATTGCTTCTTACTGGGCGAAACCCTAGTTCTCGAAATCAATGAATAAAGCAACCTATGAAGCATGGGACACGGGAGTGAGGGGTGCTCTAGATGAAATAATATGCCAGAAATCCAACGAATTCGACGGTGTTAATATTTTTGGCGTAGCTACAGAAGATATTATTTTATATTTGTTTTAGTCAAACCTTTAAAAGGTTATTATAATTATATTGTACAAGTCCACTCAACACAAATTATTATATTATTGGTATTTTACTTATAATTGTAAAAAATCCCATTGTGGCTAGTCGACCTTGTTTTATGGGTTAGTTAGGTCAAGAGTCATGTCTCGTCAAGAGACATTGGTGTGTATAAATAGAGGATAGGTTCCTCTCATTTGGACATACACTCACACACTTCTTTTTTACATCTTGGAGCACATAAGAAGGTCTAGTGCACAAGTCTTGGAGACTGGTTCTTTTGGTGTTTTGGTCTTAGTCTTTCTTGGAGAGCTATAGCGCATATTTGTACTGGTTGGAGGAATCTATATTGAGGATTTTGGTTGCTGGGTTTTCTCCCCCACAAGGGTTTCCCAAGATAATCTTTTTTTTCTATTGCATTTGTGATTGTCTATTTTTCAATGATCCTATTACAGTTGCTATTGGATTAAGTAATTGTAATTGTGTAAATAGAGAATTTAAAATTCCAACATGGTATCAGAGAAGGCCTGAATAGAAGGCAGTTTCAGATCTAGAAGCCTAAAAGGGAGTCATTTTCAATCTAGAGATAGTTGTCGTACAAACCAAGACCATCAAAAGTCAGGATGAGTACCAGAACAAAGATCGATGAGAAGCTAGATGGAGATAATAACTTCAAGGCCTGGAAGTATAGAGTAACCCTCCTTCTTGAAGAACGTGAACTGGATAAGTTCATTATAGAAGAGGGTCAAGAACCTCAAGGATATGACACTAAGGAAAAATATAAGAAGGACATGGTGATGGAAAAAAGGATTATTGGAGACTCCATTAAGGACCACCTTATCCATTATATATCATCATTATCTCCTCCAAAGAAAATGATGGACACCTTAACTCATATGTTTGAGGGAAGCAACATAAATCAAAGAATGACTCTGAGATCTCAATTGAAGAATGTGAAAATGCAGAACTCAGAAACCATTCACTCCTACTTCTCAAGAGTGAATCAAATCAAGGAGCAGATAGAAGCCATTGGTGACTCAATAGAAGGAGAAGAGATGGTGATGACTACCTTGAATGGCCTCCCAAGGTCATGGGATGCATTCATCCAAGGAATTTTTTCAAGAAAGAAGATTCCCAATTTTAGTAGGCTTTGGGAAGATTGTAACCAAGAAGAAGCTAGGACAAATTCAAGAGAAGAAAAAATGGCAGATGAAGATCAAGCCCCAGCTGCCCACACCAAGAAAGGAAAAAAAAAGAAAGATAATTATTTACCTAAGAAGTTTAAGATGGGTCAAAGAGACAACTCAAAGATCATATGTTACTGTTGTCAGGAATTGGGACACTTTGTTAGGGATTTCCCCCTCATTATGGAAATTAAGAATAAGGAAGGAAGTAAGAGGCATCAAGCTCACACAACTAAAGATGATGAGCCTTCCAAGAAGGTTGCAAAGCAATATGAATCAAGTGATGAGGATTATGTTCTCATCTCATCCCTTACAAGTACTGCTACTCATGGAAGTGACACTCGGTTGATAGATAGTGGTCCTTCCAAGAACATGACAGGATATGAAGACTCCTTATCTAAACTTATTCATAAATATTCATCTCACAAGATAAAATTAGGTGATGAGTATCAATATCCAATAAAAGGTGTTGGAGAAGCTTCCTACAAGTTAAACTAAGGAAATCCAATGAAGATGAAGGAAGTTCTCTAAGTTCCAGGTTTAAAGAAGAAACTTCTCTCAATTTAAACATTGGACAAGAAAGGATTTAGAGTAGCATTTATTGATGGTCAATTTCTTATGTGGCCTAGAGGGAATACCCTTGATGATGAAGTAGTGATTCGAGTTGAAGAAGGAGGACTCTACAAATTATAAGGACATTCAGACTCTGTAATGGTTCGTGATATTATGAATCCCAATGAACTATGGCATAGGATATTTTTCTCACCTACACTACAAAGCTCTTCCGATTGTGAGAAAAATGGTGACATGTCTTCCAGAAATACAAGAAGAACTAGATGGTGTGTGCAAAGGATGTGCACAAGGCAAGAATTTAAAGAACTCATTTCTCAATAGTGATAGCAGATCCAAAGGAGTTTTGGACATCGTGCATTCAGACGTATGTAGACCGATGTTGGAAGCTTCACTAAGTGGGTATGTATATTATGTATGTTTCATTGATGATTACTCACGTAAAACATGGATTTATTTGTTAAAAGCAAAGAATGAAGTTTTTGGAAAATTCAAAGAGTTCAAGGCTCTGGTAGAAAACTTGATAGATCAGAAGATAAAGAAATTGCGATTAGACAATGGAGGTGAATTCACCTCAGAAGAATTCAAGGAGTATTGCAAGGAAGTTGGGATTAAGAGGGAGCTTTCTACTCCCTATAACCCTCAACATAATGGAATAGCTGAAAGGAAGAATTAGACAATCGTGGAAGTGGTAAAGGCCATGATCCATTATAAATATCTTCCTATGCATCTATGGGCAGAAGCAACGAATATGACAGTGTACATGAAAAATAAAAGTCCCCAAAAGGTGCTTGAAAACAAGACACTCGAGGAAATGTTTTCAGGAGAGAAGCTAGAAGTCAACCATTTCAGAATATTTGGCTTCCCTGTATTTATTCACGTCCCCAAGGAAAAGAGGACAAAGTTGGACCCTTGCGAATGGAAGGGAATATTTGTTGGTTACAGTGACACATCGAAGGCTTACAGTATATACATTCTCAGTCACTAGAAAGTGGAGATCAACCGAGATGTAACCTTCGATGAGAATGCAGTTTCAGTAAATCCAAACAGATCTGTGCAGAAGAGGCACATGAAGAAGAGAATAAAGTTTCTAAAGTCATAGAGGCAGTTGAACCAGAGGAAGTCATTCTAGAGGATCATGACATGGTAGAACCTCAGAAACCAGCCGAGATACCTTCTTGCAAGAGAAGACCAGTTATTGAAATATTGTAACTGCAAAGAGTATTCTATTTATTATTAAGTTAGTATTCATTAGATCAATCCCCCTTTGTGGATTGATCATGTCAAGCATTGTAATTGACCAAATCGCCTTTTGTGGATTGGTCAAACCCTAAGTATATTATGCAAATTGAGAAGTCAGACCCCATGCTAATTAAAGTGGTTTTAACCACTAAGAAGACAAATTGTGATCCAGATGGATATCGGTGGCCACCCACCTTTTCCAACTGGCTCAAAACAGTTTTCTGACATTTTTGGCAATTTACTATTTTTAGCAGTTTTTCGGGTCCTGAACTTCTGGAGCCGTTTTGAGGCCCTAAACGATGATTTTTGGGGTGTGTTGT
>SNQJ01S0040782.1:33953-51814 GCA_010110895.2 Picea sitchensis
CGATCAGAGAACTGATCGTTAGCGATAGACTGGCCAGATAAACCGCAGCAGATATGTTGCTTGACACCACTTGAAGAGCCAGTGAGGTATACTGCGGCACATCCTGCAATTAATCGATGAATTCAAAACTCTAAATTCCAGGAAAAATAGTTGATGAATCTGGGAAAAAGGCCAGAAAAATCAGTAATAATTGTCTTGATCATTCTTTGCAAAAAGAGAATATAAGGGTATTAGCTTTGAACACGCTCTCAACCAATGAAAACCCATCTCAATATGTCAAACATACTCTGTAAACAACGAATCTATAGATAAATGTCTCACCCGGTTGGATCGCACATTGAGACATGGATGCAGTTCCATCACCCCACGGAGTTCTGATCCGAAGCACATCAGCATTTTGAAGTTTTAGCCTGGTTCGTGGCCGTGGCATTCGCATTTGGGGGCAAAGACAAACAGCAGCTTCAGGGTATTCATGGAACGCCCTAGGCAGGACTTTTAAAATTCATCTTGGCGGAAGATTCAAATTCAAATATTAACGCGCCTTTAATAAATTCAAACGATCCACAACGCACCTTAATAGTCGTCCATCCATATCGTATGTATGCACATTCTGATGGCGATTGTGATGGAATGGGAGTATGGGCACATGCGATTGTGATGGAATGGGAGTATGTATAGACATACCCGGTCTGTCAGAGATACCCACAAGGTACATCAAGCAGGAGTCCCAATGATTGGGCTCCTGCATGGTGGATAGCCTTCGCCCTCCCTCCAACACATATATATACAAAACTGATTTGAAAATCAATTCACGATAATGGAAAGATTTGTTTTTATCATTGGATCCCTAATTTCTATTATGGAAACATTCACACGCGTCCTGGCGATGTTTATACAAATAGAATGCCGGAAATGTCGGGTGATGGTGCGCCTTTGTCCGATTCCTGTGAAAGGCATGAAAGGCGTGAGCAGCAGAGATTGAGGCGTGTCGGAAGGAATCAGTTCCGGGTGAGGAAAGTGGTCAATTTGAATGAAAGGAAATGAAGTAGGTATTTTTTTATTTTCTCAGAGAGCTGTGTGATTGCGCAATGTGATTTGGACTAGAAGGTAAACATTGGATTGGGGTTTTTCGGAAGCTCTGCGCAATGTGATTGGGACTGGAAGGTAAACATTGGATTGGGGTTTGTTGGAAAGCTCTCAGCGCATGCCGCGGGATCCCTACTGTAAGTTTTGTGGATGAGGACAGGATGAAGTGGATTTGAAAAATCTAGATATCCAAGTCTTTCCATTAACTATCTAACCCAGGTTCTCGGTTGTTTCTGTTGAGTTTCTTCTCTGTAGCATTTTGCAAGGGAAAGATGGCCGCCTCCTCACAAGTTTTTCAGAATAAGCGCGGCAGAGATGAGTATTGGAAAGGCGGGTTCGCTTTGCCAGAGGCGAAACGAACCAATAGAGAATTGAGGTCGGCCCATCACAATGATCTCATGTCCTTGTTTCACAAGATCGATAATTACGCCGAAAGGCGTATACCTATTGGCAATGGGCACGATTAATGACTTTTTAATCTAAAATTCTAATCTGACTGTAGCACCATATAATTTTCATGTTTGGATTATTAATGGGCACTACTTCAACTTCCTCCTCAGTTGTTCGTGCGTCTCAGTTGTAGTTGTCCGTACGTTTCATATTCGATGGCTGACCCACCTATTGCATGAGCATGGAACGTTTCATTTTCGAGCGTGGATATTTTCACCTGCATTATAATCTGCAAAAGAAGTCCGCTGCATGTCCAGGAGAAATCCATGTTCGCATTATACACATCATTATACACAAAGACATCAAATGTGCAAATATACTTCTCGATGACAGACTTCATCCCAAAATTGTAGATTTTGGATTGGCTAGATTTTTTCCAAAAAGCCAAATATCTACCAGAATCGGATGAACAATGTAAGTTCAACAATTCATTATTATTTTTTTTCAGAAGATCTTCATAAGCTCTCGAATCCGCACATTAATTTGTGTCTTTCATGAATTTGGTATAAGGCATAGGCTACATTGCACCCGAATATGCATGGGCAGTTAACTGAAAAGGCTGAAAGGGATCGTGGTTCTTGAGATCGTAAG
Organism: Picea sitchensis; assembly: GCA_010110895.2. Classification (NCBI taxonomy): domain Eukaryota; kingdom Viridiplantae; phylum Streptophyta; class Pinopsida; order Pinales; family Pinaceae; genus Picea; species Picea sitchensis. Next base: position 36,081 of record SNQJ01S0040782.1, read on the forward strand.
CGGGAGAAAGTGCGTGGACGCAAGACTGCCTGCCTCTCTTCAGCTTCTTCTCGAATGGGTGAGTCTCTGTTTTGATGAAGATAACTTCAGTTTGATCATTATATTAAGAAGATATTTTATTACGCATGAAATATTCAAATGATATAACTAGCACAACCGCTAATTACCAGTCGATACCTTTCGGCGTTCTCAGCGGCGAATTAGCGGCTGTGCTAGTATGTATAACAATAAAGAGACGTATGTTGTGAATGAGATCGACGACGAGATTAGTCTCAAAGGGGTTATCAAGTCTTTCAAAGATGAAATTGGGTCGAAGGCGCCAACATATAATAAAATTGAGTCGACTGATCAAATGGCTTCAGTGAAGAAAAATCAACTGCAGGCGGATCCAATTCTGAAGCGACCTTGGTTTGTGATATAGGACATCGCTTCAGGTATTACGACGATGTTAGCGTAGAGCTTGGTTTCTTCATAAACCATATTTGTCCCGACGAACTTGGAATCATCGTCAACTATATCTATCGACATTCAATGACCAATATTATGTATTTGGATGTCGTGCATGGCAATTATGAGACTACGGAGGTTTTCTACGGGTCTCTTTGGGTGGATGATAATTGTCTGTCGAATGAACATCCAGTATTTCAAAATGATTTTGAATCACCACAACAAGCAGAAGGTGGATTGGTTGTGAGTGGAGGCGAGTTTCATGACGTTTGGAACGATATTAAGCCAGTCCAACGTCTGACTGACAATAAGGAAGTATTGTAATGTGTTGGGCAGTGGAAGCAAAACATAGCTCTAACAATACCGTTACATGAACATGTCTCCACTATTCACTGTAGTATGGAGCATTATGTCTATTACATGAACTTGCCTACACGATTCACTCCAGTATGGACCATTATGTCTCCATCAGTAAATTGTCTAATAAACCGATGCACTTGTCCAAATCTCATTAATCATAACCACAGACCAAATCACTGCAACCACTGTAGGTGATACTTGTGCTTCTGTGTTTGAAGCACGCATTTCCATGCTCCTGACCTGGTTTTCCCATGTGTCTACTGACAACACCAAGTGCATGTCCATGTTGATCATTTCTCCATCGCAATCATCGAACTTCCTACTAGCATATAATACTCGAGACATATAACCCTTTTCTTTTTCATCAATTAGGACATAAACCTTAATAGAACTTACAATGGAATGCCAAAGGGATTTTACCAGTTTCACATTATTCATACTGAATTTCCTGAGTACCTTCACCACATACTTATGTTGTGATAACCATGCTTACCATATTTCTTGTCTTTGTGTATTTCCATGCCTAAGATTTATTGTGTTGCTCCTAGATCCTTCATAACAAACGTCCTAACCAACTAAGCCAACCTATTGATCTCAACCATGCTTGTGCTTGCAACAAGCATAACATATAACACCAAGATAATGAATATACCATAAACACAATGGTTATACTCACTTCTTGTAAACTTTGGCTCACCATGAAGGAATCAAACATCTTGTACTACTTTCCTAGCATGCTTCAGGCCATACAATGATTTTTGAGTTTGCAAACAAATCTTCTATTGCAATTCTGAACTAACCGTTCTGATTGTTCCATATACATCCCCTTATCCAAAAAAATTCCATGTAAAACAGTTTTAACATCTAGTTGTACTATCACAACCAGTGTTAACACAACATGAATAGAAACAAGATTTTAACAACCGGTGAGAAACTTACATGGAAATCAATATCTTCCAAATACCTTTTTGCTACTAGTCATGCTTTGAACCTTTCATCTTTTACTATGCTTTATTTTATAAAAGGAGATACAACAAACACTGCATCTTTGTACATGATGATTCTGTGGGTAGTAGGATCCCACAGTCCACACTCCTTAACATCATCACCATATCAAAGATATACATGTTTGATCTGAGTCCTGCTTAGACTATTGATAAAAAACATAAGCATCACAACCGAATAATTTCACATTCGAGTAATTACAGATGACTTGTTCATACCTCTTCATGAATCTTCTTGTCTTTTGCAACTGATGGTGACCAAGTTACCAAACAACACAACCTCTTATGTCAACAACTATTGTTGCAACTTGGCATTACTGAACATGCCTATTCGATCCCAACTTCCTTGTAATACTTTCCAAGCTCCATGGATATGAACTTAACTTCATCATATATTCTCAAACACTTGATTGACCTACCAGCACATCGGTCTTTCTACAGACCCACCTTTCTAAACTGAACACACTGCTCCACCTCGAACTTCACATTCGAACAACCTTGACCAAATATGACCAAGCCGGCCATGTAAGCCTTCACCGCTTACCTCCAGGCACATTTACAATGGAGTTCACCAAGCGTTTTATAGGCTTCATTACATGCAATCCATGGATACAATACCACGAGATACCCAAAACACATGGACCCGAAAAAACACCTGCTTTGACCTAAAAACAGATTTAACTCATTAACTCTTTCACCGAGTTCAGGCTAACTCAACATACATGCCCCCCCACATATTCAATCTACCTAAATTTGTCTCTAGAATTTTCATAGGTGACCTGATAAACCAGGGGTATGCATGTCTATCCAGGTCTTACAAACATATGCTCATTTACATGCAATCAATAATTTTTATAACTCCAAAGTAAATTCTTTCTTTTTTCTTTCACGGTGATTAAACCATCACCGCTCTTGTTGTTGCCTTGTTGTTCAAGCAGATCCTGCATCTTGAGCTTCCATAGCTCTCTTGAGCTATTCTTGTCACTGAATTTTTCCACCTCAAACTTAGAACTCTGCACTTTCACCATTAGCAAAAAACTCCAAAACCACTGCTTATAAAACCAAGCCTTTATGGGGAGAAATAACCTTATAGTTCAATATGGAACCCAAAACTAATGGTTAAAAAGTTTTAAAAAATATTTAATAACTATTTTACACCTTAATAAAACCTTTTACCCAAAACCACAAAAAAGTTCAACTCTTAAACTAATAATATTATAATACATATGCTCCACCCACTTATACCTAAAAACAGTCCTTCAAGCATAAAAAGAGTCACGCTTTCGTACTCTATGTGCATAATAAAAAAAAAATTTGCTTTCATACAATGCTATGTGTATACACCTCCATATATATTACCTTCAATATATATTAATTGCCATGGTTATAGCTCCCGTCATATAACATAAACAATGATGAAGTTAGGTTATCTAACCACCTAACAAGCATAGAGTGTGAGGAAAAAAGGTTTATCATTGTTATCGTGACTCCCGCACGATGTAATTAGGGATGATCCACCAATACCGCTTCTCCCGCAATCCCTAGGGAGTGATGATATCCAGAATTTGGGAGATCTGAAGTCTGGGTATGATTATTGTCTCCTTTGTACAAGCTTACACGCAATAGGAAATAAATTATCGCCTCTGCATACGAATTCATTCCTTTTACTATTGATTTTCCCCACCAGAATACAGAGATTGCACATTTGTCTTCCTCCTGCACTTGCATCTCCTTTTGTTTTCATACTTGTAGTGCATCAGGCAAGTTGTCTCACCATAACAATGTCTCAAACAACAGAGTGTGCTCCCATCCTTTTTCACAGAAGTCACCTTGCAGATCCTACTCACTCATGCAATGAATTTCTCATCTTAAGCTCTAATACCACGTGTTGGGCAGCGGAAGAAAAACATAGGTCCATGCATGTGCATGTGATCGCATTAGAAAATTTGTTGGCATGTTTCCAACATAATGTACATTTGAGAATAAATTTTTCTTGGTGTTGTATGTAAAAAATATACTGAGAGCCGACTTTGTGGATTTAATTAAACTCGTGTAAATGTCACTCAAATTTTTGTCTCAAAAGGCGAAGGTTGACGTGAAATCATTTGTTTTCTTAAACTGAAGTTCTATTTGGGTTGTTTAATGATTTCTGTATTTTCACAAAACCTTCTAGCGATTTTATACACATTTTTGTCAGATTGTTATGGTTGAAAACAAGCTTATAAAGTCTGGTATAGCATAGCAAAGTTTTAGTTTATTACCATGAGTACACATATCACAATGAAGATCTATTTTAGGTAGATCATTATATAATAAGGCATTGTTGTGAATCAATTTTCAAATGGTTGATATTGTCATTGTATAAGTTTGGCACAAGATTTTGTGATTAGAATTATTCGAATCATCAGTATTGAACTTGTTCGAATCGTGGTTTATTTGCTGGTGTGTAACTCTGAAGATTAGCTGACACTGTGATTCCATGATCTCTATAATGCATTTTATTTCAATAGAATACTAGACTATTTTTTCTGAATTGAAAATAACCATTTTAAAGTTTATAGTGATTTTACCTCTATAAATTTGGCTCGTGATTCTCTCACTCAACGATAAAATCATGAAGATGGGTAACACTTTTGTGAGAATCAGGTCTCCAAAATTCCTAGAGGCATTTTTTCGACCGAAAAAAATTTTGCTAGGAATTTTTTCGGCCGAAACATTTTTCAGCCGGAAATTTGCACGTCAAATTGAACGACACACTCAAAATTCGTGTAAAATATTTTTCGGATGAATTTTTTTCCTGCAGTAAACATATTTCGGCCGAAATAATTTTTGGCTGTAAGGTTTATTTTTAACGGAGTCGTTTAAAAACTAGGTTTCGGCAGAAAACCCGAAAATGGGATTGTTTGCAGGAAAATGAAAATTCTCTGTAGCTTTCTTGATATTTGGAGGTAACAGACTCCTACAAATACTCAGAATTTAGTTTCGGAATTTACCAACATTTTTAAAATTGAATCTACTTTCATTGGATACAATTTGTTTTCATTTTCATTGTTTTTATCTATTTTTATTTAATTTTATTAAAAAATCACTGCATAATATTTTTAGGTGATATTATGATTCAGTGAAATGAAAAATCCATATCTCTAAAAATACACAGTGGAAAATTATGGAAGATTTATATTCATAATCTTTAAATTGTTCTTTTCAAAAGGGTATTTTCAGATTTTACTTTTAAGTAAAAATTAAGATAGATACATGGTGGGGGAAAACATGTGTTTAAAATCTGTAACTTTTTCAGATTGGTCAACTTTAAAAAATTCGAGAAATTATAATATTCATTTGTTAGATTCAAAACTATAGTCATCACAAAATAGAGTCTATGTAGATTGTTGCAGTATATTTCATTTGTCAAAAACAAAAGTTTAATAATGGATACATTGTTGGGGGGGGGAAATAGCTCATTATCTTTCCCTTCATTTTTAAGGAACATACTATCAAACAATTGTCAAATTGACATATCAAATATCAATAATAAAAAAAAATTAAAAATAGTGAGTAGAAATATAACAAAATGTTTCACAAGTTTTGTTTTTATAGTAAAGTAAAATTCTAAATAAAAAAAATACTTTTTTTTACCAGAAGTTGAAAAACCTGTTAAAATTTAAAAACAAATGTCATAAAAGAAGAAAAAGTGTTACCCATCTTCATGATTTTACCCTCAAACATCCTATATTTGGGGCCAGTCTCTCAAATATGTTGGAAGTAGTAATTACAATTCTGTGAGCTTTACATCTTTGTCGATTTGTCTGTCAGTTTGCAAGTTTTAATGAAGTCAATCTCTATCTTTCTCAAGTTTTGCTAAGTAGATAGAATTCAGTCGAATTTATTGTCGTCCTTAATGTTTGAGTCAGTTTTAGTTTTACAGGAAGTCTTAGTTTTATCTATATATTTCCTAGTCTGTAGGAAGTCGAAAGAAGCAGAGAGAGCGATAGACACAGAGCAGGAAAGTAACAACGGTAACTGAAGGTAGTCAAAGAAGTCTGAGAGCTCAAGTTGTGTGTATGTGTGTTTTGTAAGTTGCAGAAATAGTCCAAAAGTCATAAGAGCATAAGATTGGCTCAGTTATTATATTTTGTAATAGCACGCAGCGCCGAAATTTTTAATATCAAGTATTTTGTGTGTTGACAAGTTTTGTTTTATTTCTGAGTTTATATGCTAAGTATAGCACTATGTTGTTTTGATGTCAAGAAATAGTTTATTAAGTGTTTTATCACAATGCGTAGTAAATCGTGCAGCCTGTGCACTGAGCAGTAAGTCCTAAAAATTTTAGTCACATAATTTTGTGGCACGCAATATTTTTCACTTCGTTGCACAGAATCTATCTGCACATTGTAGATCTAAGATCTGGTATCAGAGCAGGTTGATTAGAGAAATTCTATCAAAGCAAGTTTTATCAGGGTAAGTTTCAAGAGGAACAACTCTATTATTAGGCGAAATATGGCTTCAAATTCAAATATGCAACGTCCCACTTTTACAGGAAAACATTATGAGTTATGATCCTTGACCATGAAGGATTTATTTAGAGGTCAACATGTATGGGAGATAGTCGAGAATGGCTATGTGAAACTAGCAGATCATGCAACCTACAATGCCCTCACACAAGCTGAGAAGGATGCTTTGAAAGATCAAAGGAAGAAGGATGGAAAGGTGATGTTTTACATACACCAAGCCATGCATGAGAGCATACTCCCAAGAGTTGCATCAGAAAAGAAAGCCAAGGAGGCATGGGACATATTACAAACTTCTTATCAAGGTATGGACAAATTCAAGACTTCAAAACTACAAATTCTTAGAAGAGATTTTGAAATTCTGTCAATGAAAGATACAGATTCAATAGATTCATTTTATACCCATGTTATTGGCCTGATAAATCAGATTAAGTCTCATGGTGAAACCATAAAAGACAGAAAATTTGTTGAGAAGGTACTTAGGAGACTTCCTCCTAAATTTGATACCCTTATTGTAACTATGGAAGAAAGAAAAGAACTGAGTCAATTTAGTCTAGATGAACTGTAAGCTTCCCTCATTAATCATGAACACATATTAAATAGGTCAAATATTTCATTAGAGAATGCATTTTCCACGCAGTCATCTATAATTCATGGAAGAGGAAGGGGGAGAGATAACTCTAGAGGCATAGGAAGAATTTCTCTCAGAGGTGGATGTGACTGCGGTCCTGGAAACACTGGTGGAAGAGGTCAAAACCAAAATACCAGTCAACCAAGTAGTCATAGAACTAACAAATCAAAGATTCAATGCCATTATTGTAAAAAGTATGGACATTATGCATATGAGTGCAGGAAGAGACAATATAATCAAAATAAGCAAGATTAAGATCAGTCAAAAAGTGCAAATAGTCCGTCCAATCCTATGTTTATGGCACGTGTTGAAGCAATGCCTATAGTCTCACCAATTGAATGCACCATTTCTCAAGAAATTCCTTGTGACATATGGTAGTTAGATTGAGGCTGCAATAATCACATGACAAGAAACATATTGTTTTCTAGTTTGGATAAGTCCGTCCAAACTAAAGTTACACTTGGAACAAATATCCAAGTCATTGTATTAGGCAAAGGAAATATTAACATTTTAACTAAACAAGGAGAAGAAAAAATTATGCCTGATGCTTATTATGTTTTTGGTTTAAAGCATAAATTGATGAGCACAAGATAGTTGTTACAAAATGATACAAAATTTATATGGAAGATAATCATAGTGTGATTATGGAAATATATCTAAGCAATCAACTCATTTAAAGAATTCAGATGACAAGTAACATAATGTTCCCATTGACATGGAAGCCATCCAAGAAGAAAAATGCAATGCAAGCTATTGGTAAAGAAACAAATGCAGTCAAAGACTACTTTTACAGCAGAAAGTGTGTGCAGTTCCAATGAATAAAACAGTGTGCGCAGTATGAAGAAAGGAGAAAGTGGCGCAGATATCTAGGTAGCTTTCCAATATGAAGTGCAGGATGATTCCTGGATATGAAATTTAATATTTGGAAACTTGAACTTTGGAGGTATGAAGCTACTAAACACAAAGGATATGGTAAAATTTTTGTAATTAATTGAAAAACCAGAAAGAATACGTGAAGGTTGTATCTTTGGAAAGTAACACAGAGAATCATTTCCAGTTGGCAAGTCATATAGAGAAAAAGTTCCACTATAAATAGTACATTAAGACATTTGTAGACCAATGCAAATACCATCTATAGGAGGAAGTACATATTTTGTAACATTCATTAATGATTTCTCAAGAAAGACATGGATATATTTACTAAAGCATAAATATGGTGCATTGGGTTGTTTTCAACAATTCAAATCATTTATGGAGAAACAAAGTGGTTATTACATCAAGGTTATAAGAACTAATAGAGGAGGAGAATATGTGTCAAGATAATTTCAATTTTTTTTTAAAATTTCATGGCATATACAAGTAATTCACTACGCGGTATACACCACAACAGAATGGTGTCGCTAAGAGAATGGAAATGGTGCGCAATATGTTGGTAGACAAACATTTGTCAAATGAGTATTGGGCTGAAGCAGTAGAAGCTGCAGTATACAACTTGAACAGATGTCCGACAAAGAGTGTGAAGAACAAAGTTCCTCAAGAAGCATGGACAGGTATGAAGCATAATGTGGCGCACTTAAAAATTTTTGGTTGTGTCACATACACACATGTTCCAGATGAGCTAAGAAAGAAACTAGACAACAATGGACATAAATGTATATTTGTTGGGTATTCTGAAGACACAAAATCATACAAACTGTATGATCCTATTACAAGGAAAGTCATAATCAGACACGATGTTCAGTTCATGGAGAATGAAGCATGGGATGGAAGCATAGAAAATACAGTAAAAATTATTTATGTTATGGAGCATGATGATACAGAAGAAGAGGTGGTTGAAACACCAAATATAAGTCAGTGTGCAGTTCCTTATACAACTGCGACACAAATCCTAGAAAAAACTACTCCAGTAAGATCAACAGGTGTGCATTCTACACCTAGAGCACAACAAACTCCAACAAGCAGTCCAAGCAGTTCTACATCCCCAGATCCAACATTAGCAAGTTTGTTACCAAGAAAGACAAGAAGTTTGCGCGACATCTATAATGATGACACAACAAATTCATTTTCATTTTTTTCTCTGTTTTCCCAAATAGATGATCCATTAACATTTGAAGAAGTTGTCAAATATGATGTATGGGCACAAGCCATGGATGAAGAAACCATATGCATAGAGGACTATCAAACATGGAAGATGGTCGATGTACCTGAAGACAAGGATGTGATAAGTGTCAAGTGGGTTTATAAGACCAAGAAAGATGTAGAAGGAAATGGGAAAAATCATAAGGCAAGGCTAGTTGCAAGAGGTTTTACACAACAACATGGAATTGATTTCAATGAAACATTTGCACCATTTGTGCGCATGGACACGGTCATAACTGTGTTAGCCATTGTCGCGCAAAAAAAATGGTCAGTTTATCCAATGGATGTAAATTTGACATGTTTGAATGGACATTTAGAAGAAGAAGTATATGTGGAAAAACCACAAGGCTATGAGGTTCCAGGACAAGAAAACAAGGTATACAGATTGAAGAAAGCATTATATGGATTAAAGCAAGCTCCCAAAGATTGGTATAGTAGCATAGATTCGTATCTCACTCAGAATGGATTTCAGAGAAGTGAATGTGAGACAACTATGTACATCAAAGCAAATAAGCAAGGTAACATGTTAATTGTTTTCTTATATGTAGATGATTTTATTTTTACAGGCGATTTTGGCATAGAAGAATTCAAGTCAGTCATGAAGGATGAATTTGAAATGAATGATTTAGGGATTATGAGATATTTTCTAGGTATTGAAGTTCACCAGTCCAAAACTGGTATATTTATTTCACAATCTAAGTATGCAGATGAAATATTGAAAATATTCAATACGATAAATTCCAAAACAGCCCCAACACCTGTCATAACAAGATTGAAGTTAAGCAAAGAAGATAAAGGGTCCAAGATGGATCCCACATTGTTTAAAATAATGGTAGGAAATATTATGTATCTAACAACAACAAGACCTTATATTATGTATGGAGTGAGCCTGATTTCAAGGTTCATGGAAACTCCAAAAGAATCACATTGGAAGGCAAGAAAAAGAATTATGAGATATGTGAATGGAACAAAATATTTTGGCATTATGTATACTACTTCAAAAGACATCAACATGATTGGATACACTGACAATGATTGTGGAGGAAGCATAGATGACAAGAAAAGTACCTCTGGGTATACATTTCATTTTGGAAAGGGTATAGTATCATGGGCATCGAGGAAACATCCCATAGTGACTCTTTCTTTAGCACAAGCAGAGTACGTCGCAGCTACAAGCACAACAGCTACAAGCACAACTTGTCAAGCAGTTTGGATGAGAATAATGTTAAAATATTTGTTGCAGGAAAAACAGGAAACAACAAAAGTATTTTGTGATAACAATTCAACCATCGTGTTATCAAAGAATCATTTGTTTCAAAAGAAAACCAAGCATATTGATACAAGGTATCATTTTATCAGAGAGTTAGTGAATAAAAAAGGATATGTTTAGAATTTTGCAGGTCAAAAGATCAAGTTGTAGACATATTTACAAAATATTTAGAAAGAGATGCATTTTAGCATCTACACAGTAGTATGGGAGTCTATGCAGTAACATATGATTGACAGTTTATGTAAGATTTAATTTTTGATGAATTGTTTTGTAATCCCACCTACTTGTAATTAAGGGGGAGTGTTGGAAATAGTAATTACAAGTCGATGAGATTTACGTCTCTATCAATTTGTCAGTCAGTCAGTCAGTCTGTCGGTTTGAAATTTTTTAGTTCGTGAGCTCCACATTTACTAAAAATCAATTTTGTCAGTCGGAAAGAAGGGGAGTTATTTAATGAAGCAGATCTTTATCTTTCTAGAGTTTTGTTAAGTAGATAGAAGTCAGTCGAATTTATTGTCATCTTTAGTGTTTGAGTCGGTTTTACTTCTACAGGAAGCCTCAGTCTTATCTATATATGTCCTAGTCTGTAGGAAGTCGAAATAAGTAGAGAGCGATAGACATAAAGCAGGAAAGAAACAACGGTAGTTGAAGGTATTTGAAGAAGTATGAGAGCTCAAGGTGTGTGTGTGTGTTTTGTAAGTTGAAGAAATAGTTCAGAAGTCATAAGAGAAGAATCTCGACTTAGTTATTATATTTTTTAATAGCGTGCAGTGCCGAAGTTCTTAATATCAAGTATTTTTTATGTTGACAAGTTCTGTTGTATTTATAAGTTTATATGCTAAGTATAGAACTGCATTGTTTGTTTGTCAAGAAATCATTTATTAAGTGTTTTATCACATCACACAATAAATCGTGCAGTCTTTGCATTGTGTGGTAAGTCCTCAAAAGTCCAGTCATGAAATTTTATAGAGTGCATTAGTTTTCATTGTGTTGCGTAGAATCTGTTTGTACTCTGTAGATCCAAGACAATATTGCCTCTAACACAAAAGCGTATTATATATTTTAAATCTCTAGTAATTTCACAAAAGCTTATTGTAGAATTTATTTGAAAGATAATTGAACTTTACTCTAAACAAAATTAGTATCTATTTTTTCTTATCTGATCATAAAATTCAGTACCAGATTGGGACAATCCAGAGGTTTAATTGAGGCCATGGGATGATCAGGGTCTGGATGCAACATAGGAGGTGAAGATATATTATCCAATGCATGGATAATATATCTATTTTATTTTAAGTGTGTATCACGATGCTCTCTATGTTTACACATCGCTTCAGTCTCTAATCATGTTGTGCATGGCTAGAAGCATGGAGTTAGGGGTCGAATCCCATGTGGATCTTAAACAACGAAAGTACCAGTGTTTAGAAAGTAAATATCATGAGTGCACCTGCATTTATCGCATGATTGGATAGTGAAATTTGTATAGCTGGGTTAACATTTTGATGGATATGATAAGATAGATAGAACAGACTAGGGTTCACTTGTTGTCATAGGGTGACACTCTCTATAGCGTTGAGAAGATTCAACAACATAATGCTCCATGTTCGGTTTCGAAATCCGATGAATTGAAAATTATTGATATGGTATATAATTCATTGGTGTAGTCATTATATTTTCAATTATTGATCTTTTCTAACCTAGACATCTCTATTATTTCCGTACTCTATCTAACTCTCACTTGATCCTAGTTGATCCCAAATATTAACCATGATCAAGTTGAGATTTTGGTCAAATATACCCGATATAAAACTGCACACATCCAATCGTCCCATTGTGTGAAATTATATAAAAATCCAAATAAAAGTCATTGTTATGATAAAAAACAAAATTGCCACACATCCCAACTTATTAGAATCCCTTAGTTAAGATGTTAGTGGACAATACACTCTTTGTTTTCGGTATATAATTGGCATTACTTGTACAATTTACTCCTCGATGTTGTCAGATGTAGGTGGACAAGCTTATTGTATTTGAGTTTTTTTTATGTTTCAATCCTAGGCTCCCTACTTGTCTTAAATTATTAATATAGATGAAACATAGACAATACATGGTTCCATTCATGATTATGGATCATGAAATGGTATTATTAATATTCAAAGGTGTTGGGTTGTGACAATAAATATCCTTGCAGTTACAGTTGGAGGTTTTCAAGTGTTTTTCTTTCTATATTCCTAGAAACACTTGATATCTCTCTTCATTAACTATGGAAGATCGTTAGGTACTCCATGAGACTTGTAACTGATTTCTACATTGGTTTAGTAATAAATACTATCATTTCCCCCATCTCGTCTTGTTGTCTTTATTGTTTGATGTATTATTATGCTTTATTCTCTTTTCTAAATTAACTTGTTTCTGTAGGATTTACTCAAAAAATGGTATCAGAGCATATGGTTTGGTCACTCAAGTGGTCCCTAGTTGCTTCCAAGCATAGGGGATGTGATAGGTCGTGCCTATCTGGATAATTTGTCAGTTGCACAAAAATATTTTTCCCACATGCAGAGGAAACCCTAATAGAGGATGGAATTTTTGGAGCTGGTAGTTTTGGTGAAAGATCTGGTGAGTCCTTTGAGCAGTGGAGAAGTCCTGAGCCAATGAGTCCAAAATCGGAGAAGGAAGCAGTCTGATCACTGGAAATTTGTGCATGGAGAAGGTAGCATGTCATTGGTCATTCTCATCACTGGTCGTTGTTGAGGAGAAGGATGCAAATCCAAGGGATTCTATCCACGATTAAGGGAAAGTTATGCCAATGAGGAAGGAAGAACAAGGTTCTACAAATCATATTAGGTGCAGTGAACGAGAACCCATGCAGGTTTTCATGAGAATAGGGTTGAGCTATAGATATATATGGAGTATGACCCCTCTCTATTCAGTATGGAGGCATGATAACCTGGATCAGGAACAACTGCAAGACCTTATGATTCCAGTTTAGTTTTTCCAATGGTGAGTGTTACATGAGGCATGGTTGATGGTCTTGCTCTAATCAAATAGGCATTTTTTAGATGCCATGACTATGGAGGTAGCCACTATAAATGAATCACTACCTTTTTCACATAAAGAAAGTCATGTAGTGAGGTGTCCCAAATGTTAATATTAGAGATGAGGAGGTTGATGTATTATTTCAGAAGGGTTGTGATGCCCTTAATGCTTACCAGTTTTTGGAAGCTCTTGATTGCTTCATTATAAATCTAGAAATATGGCATGGGGAAATAAGGAATATGGACAACTTGGGACAGCAAACACCCAACCAATGTTGGTTGTTAATATTAGATAGAAGATGGAGTTCACGGGGGTCGTATGTGATTTGAGGTTGCGGTGGATGTTGGAGTCCCTCATGTAAGCATTGGAGCTATGTAGTGTGGGAGATCTGTGGAAAATGGTTATACATAGAGCTTTGATATTTGGAGCGTTGGAATGTTTCTCTCTGTTGTTCTCATTGAAAAATTGTCGGAGGAGGATGTAGTGCTCTTCAGAAATTATTTTTCATATGTTACCGCTGGGCACATTAGAGTCCAATTAATCTAGAATGCATTGAAGACAATTGTTCATACATTTTCTAGCAATGTTGTGTATAGGGTGTTGTTGCGGTGGGAAAATTATTAGAACAATATTTTTTTATTATTATGTCTATGATGTTGCCAAAGGTATTGAATATGTGGACATGCATAGAGGGGCTTTTGCAGTGCAATGTATTAGATATAATTTTTTGGATTAACTATGTAGAGTAAGTCATTAATCTATGACCCATATCCATGAGTATTAGTCGCAACTGACCAATAATTCTCATGTCCACATATCAAATCATGAGAATTATTGGTTAGTTGTGACTAATACTCATGGATATGGGTCATAGATTAATGACTTACTCTACGCAGTTAATCCCAAAAATGATATCTAATATGTGTACATGGTAAATGTTGGTATAATTGATCCTTTCAAAGTTACCCAAACTACATTGGTGGATGCATCAAGTGTGTCTTTTTTGTTGACTACATCAGAGGTAGTGGTTGTCGAACATCAAAAGGATGACAGACCAAGCCCAACTATGGGGGCATGTCGTTGCTGGGTGGTATGGACTTCTAAAAGGATTCTTGAGTTGTGATATTTTTTTTTATCTTCATATAGGTATAGGAGAGAACAATGAAGTAGCTCCACAAGTGGGTGACAATGCACAACAGTAGAATAAATGGCAAGGAAAAAATATTGAATGCAAGTTTGAGGTGGAGTTATCACATGTAAATGGGCATATGACTATAAGACCTAGTTAGGAATGCATACCCTAAGTTTGAAATGTCATCGGTAAAGTCTAGACATCCTCGGTGATAAGGGGATCATGCGATATTTCATGGATACCTTGGTTATAAACTTTGAGGGGGGTAGGGCCTGAAGGTGAGTGGCACTGACTTATTTGGCCACTTTGGCCAGATTTGGTCATGGGAAATCCCAAGTAAAGTTTAAAAGGGGGAAGTTAGGTCAAGAGTTGTGGTTCCGGGCACATGGTTTTGGTAGTCGGTGTTTTGAGCAATGTACTGGATACTCCATTGGAATCATCCTAGAGGTGAGAGGTGAAGGCTCACTTGGTTGGGAGGAAGGTAATGTTTAATCCATTGGGAAAAGTATTAGGAAATTGTTTTCAAGGTGGAGATTATTGAGTTTTGAAAACACATACCCTTGCAGTTACATTCGAAGGTTCTCAAACATTTTTCTTTTTGTATTCCTAGAAAATATTAAGATCTCTCCTCATTAAACATGGAATCCCGTGAGGTGCTCCATGAGACTTATAACCCATTTCTCCATTGATTAAGAAATAAAGATTATCATTTCCCCCATATCTTCTTGTTGTCTTTGTTGTTTGATGTATTATTTTGTTGTATTCTATGTTCTTAATTAACTCGTTTCCGTAGGATTTACTCAACAAAAGGGAGGCCACTCTTGATGATGCTTCATTTATAATGAATGTGGGAATATGTTCATAGGGTTATGTGTATCTCAAGAAAAATTTATTGATATTATTTATATTTTATTTTACCATGGTAAATACACATCATACGAAGATACATAGTTGTTGCATCCACCTCAAACAAAGTCTTTATATTTTATTGGGGGTACATGACTTTTAAAATCACTCCATGTCGACTTCTCTTACTAAAAAATTTATACAACATAATAAGAACCACATATTTTGACATCTACGTCGCTACTTCAAAATCTCAATTTGTTAAAATGTAAAACAACTCTAATATGAGGCATTAACATTCCATAAACCAACGTAGATTCATTTTAACTTTGGATCTATCAATCCTCTAGAGGGATCAAAT
>SNQJ01S0040783.1:6551-51813 GCA_010110895.2 Picea sitchensis
AAGGTGGAAAAGTTACGTTGACGACCTGCTTAACAGACTTACGCCCTGGTGCAAGCTCCCACACATAATCCTGGGTATACCCTCCAAGGAGCCCGAGTGAGTTTGATCAACGTCGATTCCAGGTACCATGAAGACTTTCCCCTCCATAGTCACCTTGGGTAAGAACCTAGAGAGATAATCCACTAAGGTCACCACAAACAACAGTATAACCTGAGGAAACTGTCCTCAGCCCGATCCACATGCAAAGGTAGGGTATCTAGCCCGAAATCAACTCAAAGGCTTCCACTCATAATTGTGGGTATACCTCGGAGTGACCCCCTTAATACGTGCAATCTCTACACCGATGTAAACAAAGCAGGGTTAGTAACTCTGCCAACACCAATGCGACCTAATGCTTGACCCTTGTGTTAGAAGGGCTTCCCAGGACAATATGCTGCCAATGGAATTTTACACTTCCTAACTCAAGATACTATTGTGTGTTTTCGAGCTTTTGGAGAGTGTGTCTCTCTTCCTACTCCAAAGCACTATCCTAGCTAAATGTTGGTGTAAAAGAGCCCTAGAAAAGAGTTACTAGATCAATTTTAATATTACGTAATGTTTTTACAGGTTGTTGTTTACTCAAAGGTAACGGAAATGAAACTCATGATGTGTGACTCTGACCCAAATAATGCAAGGATATGATGAAATATAATTCTTTTCATTCGATGAATCCTAGTTATGGGAGAGAGAGAACAATTTGTGAATCAATCTCAATACTACAAAGCAAATGCAATGCTCAATTTCCTTTCAGATGCTAATGCAAACAATCATGTATCAATGAGCAAGTTCCATATGTCTTTTTCAAAACTTCAATACTCTTAAAGTTTGATTTTCAATGCTTTTGCAAACAACAAAAACAAAACTTGAAAGAAAACATCCAGTTCACTTTCCAAGAAGAACTCTGATTAATGAGAAAAGAAAACCAACTTACAAAGACTCAAACAAACAACCCAATCCAATACTTTCAATGAAAGCAAAAACAAAAGTAAACCAAGGAGCTTCTCAATGCAAATGAAAAATTGTCCTTTCGAACCAACAAGCACAAGAGAAACACCAAATACTCAACTCTCAACGAATCCCTGGTTCTCAGCAAGTCAGATACACTCAACTCCAGAAGTAAGAGAGAATGAAAATGCCAACAAGAGCTAAGAAATGAAAGTCAAGCTTCAAAGGCAAGAAAACACCTAGAAAACCTAGATCAGTTCCATCAAGCCAACTAAAGAAAAAGATAGGTAAGTCACTGAATCAATAAGCCAAAGAGGTGTAAATCAACATATATGATCAATTGACAGAGTCAAAATTTGAATTCAAAAATTTCAAAAATATGTTCGCAGGCCAGTGTGGAACACAGTGCGAGAAACTATGGTTCTCGCAAGACACTTTGATGCAGCATGTGAACTATCTGCACTGAAATGTATATGCAGAGTGCGAACTTTCAAGGTTCTTGCAGGCTGCTAATGGACACAGTGCGAGAATCCCTTAAACTAATGAAAATTTTGAAAAAGAAAGTAAAAATCAAACTGGCTTATAGACCCAGAAGGTCTCTGAGGGTATCCTAAGGACTCAGAGACTAACAAATCAAAGGAAAAATGAAAACAGAGCAAATGGCCACAGAAAATTCAAAAACCATAAAAGAAAAAAGGGATATATCCCCAGTGGAGTCGCCAATTTTGTTATAGGATAAATCCGTAGGTGTGGACACTAACCGATCTCCCTAGATCCACCTGGATCTAGAACAAAACAAGACAGAATAATACACTTTCCCTAGATCTAGCCTATTGAATGAACTAAGAGGTAAGGATTATGGACATACCTTATGAACGCTTTCCTTATGTCTCTGTTGTTCCAAGCTTTTCTTCAATGCTCTCGTCCCGTCCAGATCACAACAAAACGAACCAATCGAAGTAAAGGAAGATTAATATATTCAATGACTAGTCTATACATATGAACAAGGGATTATGTAATAAAGTGACATCATCTTTATGGGAAAGGGACATATTGTTGTATTGAATTAATTGAAAGTGAAACTTACAACCTGAGCCTTGATGTCATAGGTCTCCTTTCGATGGCTCCTAGCTCTGACACACACACTTGCTCATGCATGACGAAAATCAACTACTTGTGATGACCTTGCTGTTGTCTCTTGCTATTGTAGCATCAGTCCTCCATACAATCTTGCACTAGTTCTCTAATCAATCTCTTGCTAACTTGTTGCTTGCTTAACTTAACTCCTTCCATGAGAAATCTCCTCAATATATAGGAAGAGATAGATTAGTTACTTGGATAGGAATGATCCCAAGATACATGGAAAGTCAGTATTGAGATAACCACTCGAGCCAACTCACCTTCTAGCCAGTACTTGAATAACCACTCGAAAGCCAACTCACCCTTCTAGAAGATTCCCTTCTAGAAGGTTCGAGATATTTATCTTTTTCCCTTTTAAGAGCTTGTTCACACCCTAACAATGAGTACAGTGCGAGAAGTTCGCACCCCAGCTTAAGGTAGCCTGCGGGAATCAAGCATTCTCGCAGGAGAATATACAAGTAGCCTGCGAACATGTTTCAAAATGTGAGTTCTAGAAGAAGACCATTGTAAATTTTCTCAGGAAAGTGTTCTTGGTAAAGAGCTTGATTTTCCATCATCACGACATCATCATGACATCATCATAATGACCAAATTTGTGGATAACACATACCCTCAATTTGTCTCAGAATCACATGATATTATGGTCTTATCATGCACTCTAGCCCTACTTTCATCATTGGTAGGACACCTTGAACCCAACAGTCGACATTTCATCAGTGGTCGTTGACTGGGTGGTTTCCCTTTTTTTCGATGGAAAGACATCTATTCACACTTTGGGATTCGTGCAGTGTCTTGGATTCCATTAGCCTTATTGGTGGTGTCCTCGCCTTTCTTAATAGTTTTCATCAATGGTTGTTATTCAGAGGGCCTTTTTTGTGTATCGCTTGCATTTGGCACACACAAACGATGCATAGGGTTGTTGGTTCATGAACATGTTCTTTGTCCGATATCCACCAAATTATGAAGCTCCTACTTTGTTCCTCGTGTTGACTGATGAGAGATGCCTTAATTCTCTCCTTTCATCGGGTCTTTTTCCATCGACTTCAGCTCATTTATTCTGGATATGGGACCTAGAGTTTTATGAGTACCTTGAGGCTTGCAGTCATTAGTGGCAGGATTTCGCGCCATTGACAAATGGGAATACATCAATGTCTCCTGATCAATGGATTTCTCAAGTGTTCGACACTGACTCCTTTATTCACACTTGTAGGAATGTGCTCGGTGCCTTGATACCTACTTTCATTATTGGTAGGTTGTCTCGAGTTTGTTAACGGTATACCTCAATGACCAGTAATCAAACGATGGTTCATTGTGTTCGACCTCAACTCCTTTATTCACATGATGTAGACTTGCACCCTTGGTGGATAATGTAGAAGACTTGAAGACATCACTATGTGGTTGCAGCTTTCCTGAGTTGTTGCTTCCCTTTCATTAGACCAACACCTATTTGACTTCATTAATTATGGGACATCAAATTATACTCCATTGTATATAGATATCTTCAGATTGGTTTTGAGACTAGTTCTACTGGTCCTTGGTCGTGATTATGACAACTTTTGGCATATAATCGCATTTGTATTTTCCTATTCATGGCCACAGACACTTATTTGGTATATTTTCCACATGGATCTGCATTGTATTCTATTGGTAGCCATGTATGTAAAGTCAACACAGAATGTAATGAGCAACTAGTCTTTCCAGCTGGGTTTACACCACTCCACTTCTGGGTTATTTATAATGTATTTCGGCAATCGCAGATACTCCTCTAATCTCACACATTAGGGGGCATCTATTATAGCAATATTTTCCTCACCATTTCTATCTTGCACAGAGGGCCTTTTTCCATTTTCCTATGTAGACTTGTCATCCCTTTTTGATAAATCCAGAGATAAAAATACATATTTTTCCACATATACGCATCTTATCTACTATACAACATGTGTATACGCAGGCTTCTCCACTACAGCCCGTGTACATCGGGATTTGTGCCAGAAAATACAAAAATGAAGTCGGTTTTCCATGTCACGACAAGATATCTCTGATCCTTGTCCTTCCATATACTAGAAACGTTCTGACTCGACCCTTCAGTTGCATTTTGAAGGCTATAAGAGCAGAATTTTGAGCTATGGAAAAGAGGAGAAAATAATTCAACTTTGAGAGAAACGTTACTCTGGAAAAATTACTTCATATTGAGTCTACATCCCTTTGTCGCTCAAGTATGAACACAGTGTTCATCCCCCAAGCTCTTTCCCTATTGTTGAGAGAACCTGATTGTCTCTTTTCTATGAGCTTGCCTTTGGTGGAGGATTGAAGTGGTGGAGACCCAGTTGGAAGGAACTTGGTTTCTTGGTTCTTAACTGTGTCGACACGGAAGCTTGTAATGTTATCACTTCTGCTGATCATTTATTAATAGAAATACTCCTTTCTCATCCTATTGGTATCGTGCAAATATATGATTATTATCCATGGGCATGTTTGTAATGTTTATTGATGGATTATGCTATCTAATGTGCTAACCTTTTATATTATCACTATATGATTTCTCTACTTGTTTGTTGAGAACCTGTCACATGTATAAAGCTTTGGGTCGAAGTGCTCAATGGTGGAAATCTTCAAACGTTGGAACGAGGTAGGATTCTTTCTTATCTCGCTTGCACATTGATTTATATAGCATATGTTGGAATTGAGTAGATTTATGTAGTCATACCTGTCTGTTGTGGTTTACCCTGGCCATAGAGAGTTTTTCCCTCGTAACAATGCTATATCAACATTCTTCTTCCTTAATAACTCGTATGCTTCCTTGACATGTGTTGGGTCATAACCAATATTTAGCACCAATTCTTCTAATGATTTGATTTTGTTGTCCTTGGCCAAAGAAGAGATTTTCTCCAGCTTCAATTGGGATTGACTATTGTTCAGGGATACTTGTAACTTTGAAGAATTCATTGAGGTATTTTTCAAGGTAGATAATATCATATCTCATTTCTTCCTATGCATATCCATCTGGTCCACTGGATGGACATCCTTTACATCAAACTCAGAGGCAGTCTTCTTATAGTCTGCAATTGTTTTAGGATGATGGACTTGATCTTGCAAGAATATCATTTTCATTCTTCCTCTCTCTGTGTCAAAGGATGACAACAACCTGTGTTGAGCAGTGGAGGTCTTCTTCCAGAACTGAGCATAGGTGTTGTTGTTAAGGAGCTCATTTCTTTGCTTGATTTGTTTGTACTTGTCAAAAATGTTTGACTATGTTTGTTCATGAGTTGATTCAGATGTCAGAGTAGTGTCTATTTGTCTTTGAGATGTTGGTGATGATGTAGACACTATAAATTCACTGTTTGAATAGGCTGAAGAGTGTGGTCCCTCCATGACTATGGTGGACTGCATTTCTCCTTCCTTGAGAAAATCTGGTGCATGACTGGTCTTGGCACTTTTTCTGTAAACTTGGAAGTCCTTGGTTGATACCTATGTGACTGAAGGAGAGACCTCCTTTATTAATATCTTCTCTGCTTGATTTTGAGGTGTGTTAGTATGTGAGGCAATTATAGGGGCAGGTTGTTCCTCTGTTTCTAGCAATGTGTTCTCCTGCCACTCTGTCTGGTTCATGTATTTATCCACATATGGCTTCTGTGTGTGAGCATAAGGAGTGTTTCTTTGTTTGAATCTGAGCTCTGATATGACACCAAATGGGTCATAATCCCAAGTGTAAATCTGAGTAAACCTTATATGTTTCAAAAGGTTATCTGCCTTTTCTCCTACTGATATGTTGTTGCATATGAAAGGACCAATCTGGGTCTTGATCCTGAGTTGTTGCTTATTCTTTGTTGCAACAAAGTGAATGTCATATGATTTCACCATATGTCTTATGTATTCTAGTGAAAAACTCCTCACAGGGAAGAATTTGGGCAATCTATAAGGTGGCATCTCACAACCATACACTCTTATCTCTGTGTGGTTTTGGTATAAATACTAATCCCCTGTCTTAGCTTGATCATAAAGGTGCAATACTCTCTGAATTTATTCATTGATCCTTGGATATGTGCTTCTATTCATCATGAAAACTACAACTACAATTATGTATGCCAATATGTAATCATGAAAACTTGCAACAAACCATGTCAGACCCTAAAACATAAAGTTATACCATCATACCATGCTGCAGCTTATATGCATAGCCCTTTTCCCAAGGCTTTTTACCACATATACGTGGCCTGCTGCACAAACA
Source organism: Picea sitchensis (assembly GCA_010110895.2). Taxonomy (NCBI): domain Eukaryota; kingdom Viridiplantae; phylum Streptophyta; class Pinopsida; order Pinales; family Pinaceae; genus Picea; species Picea sitchensis. The sequence goes on from SNQJ01S0040783.1 coordinate 12,904, forward strand.
ACTCGTGTATTTACATGACCTATTCATAGGTCAGCGTGCGTATGTATGTAATTGTTACCATTGTAACCCACGCATGCTTTTGAAGATGACAAACTTGAGCTTCCCTTAAGGCTACCATTTTGTTCTGACCGTTCAGTTTTCTTCACCCACTTCTGAAGGTGTCCCAACTTTTTAGAACTTGAGCTTTGAGCTTCCATATTTTCAAAAATGTCTTCCTTCCTAACTTCATGCCTTCTTCTAGTCATGTTATATGAAGTCCTCATCATGGAATTTCTTCTTGTGTTCCAACAATCCTGGGATTTGTGGCCAAATCCATTACAGCTGTAGCATCTCATGGTGTGACAATGAGAAACAATATATCCTACTTAATTACATCTCCAACACCTTAGGGTGTTATGAAATATTTCACTATCTTTCCTTGCATAATATTTTCATTCCAAAGATTTGTGACCATATTCATTACATGAGTAACATTTACCATGAAAAATATTTTCATACCTTTGCTTTGATGTCCATATTGAAGGTGTCTCTCTTCTTTGAGGTGTAAATATGGATTCTTGATGTCTTCCTTGCTTTGTTATTGTGAAACTTGCCTTGCCTTGTGTAGATGATTGACTTGCAACATTATTTCCATCCTTTGAGAGTGAGGGACTTACCTCATGCTTATTTGAAGTGATTGCTTCAACATGTGTAGCTTTTTTCTTGTATCCAAGACCTGATCTATCATTTGTTGATCTTTGAATATCCAAGATCTCATTCAAGATTGTTGAGCTATTCAAGAATTTGTTTGACTTCTCTACTTTCTTTCTAATATCAACAACTTTAGCTTCCAACTTATGACACGACTCTTCATTTTCATTTACTCGATTCTTTTGTAATTCCTCTACCCTTTTGGCTTCTTCAATTTGGGTCTTGAGATGGACATCAACTTCAAGAATTTTGCTAACATCATCATCTATCTTATTATTCTCTTCTATTTCATTCTTTAGTCTTTTGATCTCTTCTTCTTTTTCTTCTAATTGAGTCTTTTTACTTTCTTCTTGTTCCTTTAGCATTTCCTTTAACTTCAATATATGCCTTTGATTCCTTTTAAGAAACTTTTTAGTGTTATAAAAAAGATAGCTATATTCTATGTAACAATGGTCATATTTGTATTCAAATAGACCCCATTCAACTTTCCTTTTAAGATCTGATAGTTATTCTTCTACTTCTTCCATGGGATAACTATCATTTGATTCTACACATACTATCTCTAGATTTTTTTCTTCACTTGTAGAGAAATATTCAACATCATCACATTTTGAAATATTGCAATTAGGGGTTTTTGGAGATTCTTTACCTTCATTGTTCTTGATGAAGTTGTCTTTAGTGTCTTCCTTCTTGCTTTGGTATGTCTCCTCTAGCTTTATCCATAGATCCTTGGCGGAAGTGCATTTTCCCATGATCTATTTGATATAACTTGAGAGTCCACTAAGAATGGTCTTGAGAGCCAATGCGTCATTCTTATTTTCTTCCCTTTGAGCTGCAAATTTTGACTTGTTTTTTAAAGGAACTGATCCACCAATAGTTTCTTTCCAAACACCCGCTCCTATTTCCTTCAAGTGCACTTTCATTTCTATTTTCCATGTAAAATAATTTTCCTCATCAAGGATTGGAACTTCATCATCCATTTGTGTGTCCATGGATCTCCTCCAAGCTTGTTAAGGCTTATAGTGAAGGCCTTCTCTGAAACCAATTGTTGGACACACTGACCACACTGAGAGGGGGGGTGAATCAGTGTAGGGATCTTTTTAAAACTTCCCCTTCACAAAACTCCTTAGTTAGCAATCACCAATTACTCATCACTTATTGTTGTCATTTATAACTAGTTAAATATGAACATATATCAACAACATATACCAACAACAAATATTATCAATAAGTCATCACCACAAGGAACACAAAGAACACATATGTATGTACAATTTTATTTTTATTACAGACTACAATCCTTGGGTTATGAACAACAATTGAATAGAGTTACAACTCCACAAGAGCACCAGCTCTACAATGCAAGACTCAACTTACACAACTCAGCACCAACTGAGAAGAGGAATCAATCCTCAACAGATACCAATCTGTCAACAGGTATGTGACCTGTTAGTAGTGTAGCACGTGTATGTATGTGTCCTACCAGTAGTATAGGTCATGTATGTACGCAATCAGTATTTACTAAAGCCTATGTATGCCTTTTGATTAATTACTGTTTTCTCTCTATGAAAAAATTAGATCCTTTGCAACCTTTAGTCACATCTACTTCTGTCTTTCATTGTCCAATCACAACACATCTGTGCTCTCCCACAACTTACTCACGATCCTCAACCATTTAATATGAATGTTACTTAATCATGTATAAGCAACCAATATACTATGACAATCATATCAGCACTGAACCATAAGAGTGTTTCTCACTCTATCAATCAACCAACATAATCATATCACAACAACCATACCAAGAATGCCTTAAGAATTCACCATACAATAAGCAAGAGTATCCATCAAGACAAATATGTAACCATACCATAGTTTCTATGGCATATCTAAGCCCATAGAAATGCATATTTAGAACTTACTTCAGACTTGAAGAACCTAGCATCAACTCACACTCAAGTATCCATGACTTCATCCAATTGTACGCACTCACTGTTTCTCGCGAACTCCTTCAGAAACTAGGGTTTCTAAACATCCAAAACTTTCGCCATCATGATCTCAGACTTACGAAAACTTTGATGCGTCCATGATATCCTCCAGTCAATCTCTCTCTCAGAATAAATCTTCAACCTATGCTCAAGAGACGATTTTCACAAGAGACCCTTGCTTCTTATTTATACTCTCCAAATAGTTTCCTTAGAATCATCTTCTAGGCCACTTTGTCCACATAGTCACCTATGTCCAAATTTTCCCAATTTGTGACTTGTCCATGTATCCAATAGCCATTTGACCACTTAACCCATTTTCCTCATTTTAGGGCTAACCTTCTTATAACTACTTTCCATAATTAGAAAGTTCTCCATTTACTTTATTATTTAAATAATCCTCCTTGACTTTGTCACTTCACTTAATTATTTAAATAATCCTCTTTGATTTTGTCACTTCACTTTATTATTTAAATAATCGTCCTTAACTTTGTCACTTCAGTTTAAATAATCCTCTATGACTTTGTCACTTCACTTTATTATTTAAATAATCATTTTTTACTTTTTCACTTCAATTTATTATTTAAATAATCCTCCTTGACTTTGTCATTTCACTTTAAATAATCCTCTTTGACTTTGTCACTTCACTTTATTATTTAAATAATTCTCTTTGATTTTGTCACTTCACGTTATTATTTAAATAATCTCTTCTTTGCAAGCACTTTGACTTATTTGACCTTTTGGGGCTTGAAGCCAACATATGAGGGTCCTTCAACTTCATAAGGCCATAACTCTTAATCCGTGAGGATTTATTTGACATTCCACATACCACCGGAAATGGCTTAACATGCACTATCCATCTAGGATAGTTTCACTGACAAATTCACCAATATTCATCTCATTATTCCACAATTAAGCATCGATTCTCTACTCATACTTCTAGGATAACTCAACCGCAAAGCGTCTTCCCTTGAGGGCTTTCACCATAAGGGGACCACTTTGGAGTTCACCGCAAAGCGTCTTCTTGTGAGGGCGTTCACCATAAGGGGACCACTTTGGAGTTCATCCATTTGTACAACCATGAAAAGATAATAACCACATTGGAGTTCATCACAAAGCGTCTTCCTGTGAGATCTTTCACCATAAGGGGACCACTTTGGAGTTCATCCATTTGTACAACCATGACAAGACAATAATGAGTCATCTTTACATCAATCCAACTATGCATCATATATCAATGAAAACTCATTGATCCATCTTCATATATGCATACGACTATGAATCCTCTTGACATCAATCCATTGACATCAAGGTCAATACATGATCCATCAATCACTACATCAATACACTATGACAAGACATTGTTCCTTTGACATCAATCCTTTGGCATCAATGACAACATGATCCAACAATATCCCCCTTTGGCATTGATGGAAATACCAACATTGATGTCAACACCAATCATTGATGGCAACATGTAGACAAGGCATTGCTCTACATCAATATGCATCTCAATCACATCAATCTGACTATCTCTCCCCCTTTGACATCAATGGAAAAGGGTCATTCTCCCCTTGGGGTTGCTCCCCCTTCCTGAATGCCTTTGATATTCCTCTGAATAATCTCTCCCCTTTTGAATAAGGGATATCACTCTGATGTAATGATGAATATATATGGCAAATGCTCCCCTGTGATCATCGCTCCCCCTGTAACTATGCCTATATGCTCTTTCTCCAAGTATAGGTATATTTTTCAAGTATTTATCTTTTCATCTGATAAATCTCTCCTCCTGGAATCATGGGAAGAAGAATGACTCCCCCTATCTTCTCTGCAATATGAACAATATGCTACCATTGCAATATTCTTCTACTGCAAATGCTACTACTCAACCGTAACATATATCAACTGCTCCTTTTATGACGATCCTTGGACCTATCCATGTGTCACATACCCACTCTGGCATAATAAATTTTTCGTCGATTACTCGAGGATCATAATCCTCGAGATACTTATGGGGCCCTAGTGTCATCTAGTTCCTCATATGTCCACCTCCATGTGATCGTGGGTCACGACTACGGGCTGAACCAGTACGATGTATTTTCGCACTTCGCGACTCAGTGCTACTAGAACGTCGATTCTTCCGAATCTGCAACCCCCGAAGCTCGAAATAGTGAAACGTCGAACCCCGACAGGGCTAGCGAGTGGCACGTTTCCCGCTTGGGGTCTTGTCCACGTGACTCTGCTCCATGTCCACACGCTTAAGCCAGCCAAGCACTTATTGGATTTTTGCAATTCAGGGAATTACGATGCATGACTTCTACCTTTCCCCATTCAAATCTTCAAATTCCGAGGTCTCCAAAGTTTCCCTCCAAAGGGAGATAGACCATCGTAAGCCTCCTCTGATCCAATATTATGGATCCTTTTGGGGTCTCGGTACTCGGGAGTTCGAAATACAATGACTCTAAGACTCCTTGTCATTCAAATCTCTGAATTCTGTTATGGGAATTCATGTAAGAGATCGACGGCTCTTAAGAGTGTGGATCCAACGGTCCATGGGATTTCAGGACTTTTCCCGAAACTCTAACATCTCACCACACGTCTCCTCTGATGGACGATCAATATTCCTTCGGGACTTCTCCTCTCTGCTACAACGCGTATTAGGGTTTCGGGTATCTGGATTTCGCGATTTGCGGGGGGGGCAAGGTTTTATGGCCCTCTGGTTTCTCGGATGCCGAAACATTAACCGGAAGCCACGTATCCCTCTGATGGACGGCGGAAACCTTCAGCCAATATCAATGGTCGTGATATTTTCGGGATGATCAACGGTCACGATCAAGTCCTGGATTTCCTTAACCTTATTCACACCTCATGCCTTTTCGGGGTTTCGGTGATCGAGATTTCACGAGTCGCGAAGACAAGGGTTCTTGCCCTTTGGTTTCTCGGATGCCGAAACGTCAAATGGAAGCCATGTGTACCTCCAATTGACGGCGGAAACCTTCAGCCAAGATCAACGGTCGTGATCTTTTCGGGATGATCAACGGTCACGATCAAGTCCCGGTTTTCTTTAACCTTATTCACACCTCATGCCATTTCGGGGTTTCGGTGATCGGGATTTTGTGGGTCACGAAGACAAGGGTTCTTTCCCTTTGGTTTCTCGGATGCTGAAATGCCAAAGCGATTACCAGCAGCCACGTGTACTCTATAGATGGACGGTCCAGGTACTTCCATGGATCATGGGGTCTACAGTCCTGATTTCTTCGCTACTCATGAAGATAAAGGAAAAGGGTTTAGGTATTTAACGCTCTTGTTTGTTCTTCCAATCTAACAGTCGTGAATGACCGTAGATCTTTCGACGGGATCTCGTCCATCAATTGATTCTTATCCACAAGCTCACGTTTCATGATTTCGCAGGTCGGGGTTTCGGGACTCGCGAGTGCAAGAAAACTCACACCTAAATACTTTGGGTGCCAAAACGCCGAAATGTTGAGGTCTACGAAAACCATTCTCCCTCATACAAGGTTTTGAGACTTAACCTCTAACATCCTTCTTCAGGTCCTCAGGTAATTTACACCAGGTTTTGAAGACAAAACTGGAAGGTCTTCTCTAAGGTAAGGGAGAGGTCTCAAAAGGATTTCTTCGGGAGGAAATCTATCCAAGGCATCAGGTAGGACAAACACAGGAACAATCTCCCGAGAGAAGACTTGAAGTCTGACTTAGATCGGTAAGCATATAAATAGAAATTCGTAAAACATAAGCCATACGTGGTCTTTCCATTATAAGCATGCAACCACCATTTCTGGTCAAGACACCACACAGATAGTCTTATGCTCAAACCATTCATAAATTGCACAGACTATGAACATACATATCAGCATATAAACTTCAAGATACAAGATATAAAACACTTATCCGAAATAACACCAGGTGTGATTGCAACTGCTGAGAGGGGTGCTCGTTTCCACCCAACCGTAGGCTCAGCGACTCCCAATGGATTTACCACTAGCCACCCCCGAGCTGAGACCACGATGTTGCGAGACTACGTCTCTATTTGTCAGTGACTGAGAATGAAGGTTACTCTCCTTCTTCTTCGCTATCACTCACTCTGTATTTTTTTCTAGATTTCTCCTTCTTCCTTCCCTCATGTCTCCCCTTGATCCCACACTCTTCCTTCCTTTTCTCCTTTCAACAAGGTTGCGTGTGGCACGATCTTCCTCGCGGTGGTTAGGTATGAGGACTCTACAGATGGGTGGTTCACCCCCATCCCTCATTACTCATGAGGAACCCTTTACCTACCAACCTGGCAAGTCATTTAATTCAGGGCCAGTGAGCCACTCTTGGTTCTACGGGCTAGTGAAGTCCAAATACGGTATTGGTTTTGGTGGAAGTTAATGCCACCATTCTAGATGCCTTCCACTACCTTTCTTCAGCCATCGTGGTCTCTTTTTCAACACCTTCATCTCTTAGTAGTCCTGCAATGCATATATATATTTATATTATTATTTACATTCATCGACCTTTTCCACAAGGTCCATTCACATCACACATTCACATTTTTGAGTTTGCCATAGTTCTTGTCCAGTATAGTTATTTTTACAGACTGGGGGAAACAGGGTGTTACACCATACATCAAACTCGTGCCATACTTTAGTTGCAACTCAACATTACACTTTAGTTCTAAAATAGAACTAGACTTAAGACTTCAGTTGCAACTCAGCATTACATTTTAGTTCTAAAATAGAACTAAACTTAAGACTTTAGTTGCAACTCAGCATTACACTTTAGTTCTAAAATAGAACTAGACTTAAGACTTCAGTTACAACTTGAATCTTTACAAGGCAATTCAAAATTCTCTTCATGGTGGATAATGTTACACATGCCAATGCACTAGATCAATACATTTACATCATCTACAATATTAGGAATATTGTTTGTTTCTAGCTCATAGGAATTTTATATTCAACCTAACTTTTTCTAGATGCCTTGACTTTTTCTCATGGCTCACAAGGTTTGACTAGGCTCACAAAGGTTGTATGTCCCCGCTGACTTTTGCACTAGTCTATCTATGCTCACAGACGTTGTACGTTCCTACTACCTTTTTCAATAGATTGCCTATGCTCACAGAGGTTGTACGTTCCCCCTAAATTTTTCATTAGACTCACATAGCATCTCGTTCGTCTTGACTTTTGGTTTGACTCACAGAGGTTGTACGTTCCCCCTGGCTTTTGTCAATACATCACAAGACTGGTTGATTCTCCAAATCTCCCTGGCTAGCCTCAGGGTGGCCCATATGGCCTCTCATTGGAGAATGATTGTCGATGCTACCAAATTTAACACTATTAACCCTAGTTATCTCCTAAAATAACCCTAGACTAGGCCTAAAAATATGTCCTAATTTTCTACTAACATAGGCACACTTATTGAGCTAACTAGGGGCTAATTTGATTGGATAAATTTTCTGAAATAAGTCTTGATTTTCTACAACCATAAGGCTGGTAATTTCACTTTAGAAAAACTAACCTAAAGTCACTCATAACTTGTGTTCTCACCGTCAAAACTTTCTAAGAATTTGCCAATTTATTCTACTTGCTTTAATACAATTTTTTAGTGCTTTCTTACCAAGTTTTAGTGGTTGATTTCACTGTTGTCACAAGAAATTTGATACAGCCATGAGGCTGAAAACTACTTATGCATATTTATTTTATGACAACCATAATTCATTGCCAAAGTCTCATGCTATAAATCATGAAATTCTCTAGTGTTTATCTATTTTGTTTCAAGCATATTTCATTTGACTTTGAGAAATATTTCTTGCATCTCTAGTACTTGTTTTATTGATGATATATAATATCATTTTTTGTTGCAAATCAGGGAAAACAAGCTTATATTTCTGATCCAACTAACATATTATACTGCATAGTGGGTTTCCTTGTGTCTCGAGAAGGTACCAACTTCTCGACAATTCATCCAAGGCTTTGACAACCTCAAAACAACCTAAGACTCATTATCACCCTTCCATTTCCATCTGGAATCTTGACCTATAGGGGCTTCACTCTTTCCCTTTTGGTTTTCCCCCTCCATTCCCCCTAAGGTCATCGGGATCGCCTCCCTAGAGTGAGCTAGTTACCCTTGAAGCACGAGACCTATATCGAGGTGACGTTGGGTATAGTGTCCTAAAGTTGTCACCACTTGGTGGTTGGTTTGGGATTTGTCTAACCTACAACTTGTGTGATAACATTTTGGCGTCATTTTCGGGGAGGATTTTGAATCCTCTTCCAAACCCTAATGACATTTTGGCAAGCTATCCCGAAGCCTTTATCTCTTGGATTGCCTAGAGACTCCACCCAAGGGACGTTCCCTTTCCACCTTTCTTGTTGAGCTATTCTTGAAGCACATCTAGCAACTCCACCTTCCCATAACCCACTTTTCCCTTTTTCCCCTTTCATCCTTTGATGAGCCTTGAGCCCAGCATACAAGGCCTTGGATATCGAAGATATTGAAGGATATCCAAATAAGTGTTCGATAAACCAATTTGATGTCCTCCCAAAGTTCAATGGTAATCCATTGTCGGTCGTAGCACACATTGTTGAGTTTACCAGATGCATCTACTATGTGAATGTGATACATGAAGATGTATGCCTATAGTTGTTCATGCTATCCTTGGGGGATGAACAAAGGGATTGGATCAAGCAGTCTTGCAAACCAAGAAGTATATCTTCTTTGATGATCCTCATCAGAGAGTTCCTTAAATGTTGGGGACCAAAAGATAAAAGTATTGAAGATACAATTTAGGACTTGGAGGATGCTTTTTAGAGAGAAGGTTTTGACCTTAATCCTATTAAAGTCTTGAAAGAAACACTTCTTCCATATTTTTTTTAGACAACAATTGAAATACAAGAAGTTGACAAGAGAAATAAGGAAAGTTTTGAGTACCTCAGGAAAATCACATAAGAAGATTGTGAGTTTTGTAAACAATTGATAGAACTTTGTCCTGGAAATGACTTTATAGCTAAGTTCTTTCAACAAAGAGAAGAAGAGTATAGCACCATCATAGACAATTATGAGGAAAGGCCTACCCTAAACTCATCCTGGGAAGTGTCCATTTCATATTATGGAATAGATTCACTATACGACGTTGTAACCAAAAAGTATGGGTGCCAGGAAATTTTTCTGAATGACAATGACCCTCTCTGCATGCCTGAGGAAGTCTACGAAATCGTTGGAGATCAAGATCAAGACTATGAATTCTTTGATCCTATCGAAGATGACAAAGACTTGGTCGAAGAAAATATTCACGAAGAAAGTTTTCAAGAATATTTCAATGATGAACTTGACCCTGATGAAGTAAAACATCTAGAAGAGGATACATTGGTATCTGTGCCCCCTCTTGATGAAGATAATATCATTCACCCTTGTTCTCCTCCTGCACATGAAAATGAATAAAACCACCAAAAGGATATCAATGAAGTTTCTCTTACAAAATACATGAGCAAGACATTATTATCCATTATCCCTTTTGAAGAAGATGAAGTTGTCTAGTCTTGTGAAGTAATCAACTCACATGATATAGATGAAATAATAGAACAACCCCCGGATATATTTGATGATCACATCGATGATTTCATATAGATTGGGAGATGCAGATGGAATTTGGGTTTCTTTATTTTTTATAGAGATCCTATCTACAACATTGAAGGCACATCTCAGATAAAATATACAAAAATAATTTCTTCAGATGATTTTGTTTTACAACCGAATGGTCCATACATGTGCCAACCTGATGATATGGTTACATATTTGTTCCATGCATTCGAGGATGACCTAACACAACATTTTTAGGATTATATTTATCCTTCATACTCAAATTTTGATATACACTAGGTTGTGGCATGCCCAAAGCACTCTGAGGTCCATACTACCAAACTTAAGTACTTTCATGTTGAGACCTTTTATGGGGATTTGCAGATAAAGATGCAACATTTCTTGAGGGAAGAATTTTCCTCTAGACATGAGGTTGTGCCTTACCACATTTCCTCTTGTTTGGGAAATCAACAGATTTTCTTGGAATCTCTTATCCTTTCTTAGCCTTCGGGGAGCAGTGATTTTCTGAGTGAAGATGAAGACGAGCCTTCGTCTATATATGGTAGCCCTCTTCAGATATGGATTGACCATGCTTGTAGCTACACTTTCTAGTAGGATGATCAGGATGATGGTTTCTCTTTCCAGCAGGATTTCATGATGGATTATATTTATACTTATGCTCATGATTATTATGTGCTTAACTTATTTTTGTTGTATTACATGATTAAGCACGGGGGGAGATACTTTGATGAGATGATCATTTGGTTTCACTGGTTGTATGACTTAACCTGACATTACTCATCACCTGATCTTCAGGGACCCAAGGTCCCAGGTAAGTAGGTAGGTCACATTGTTTTCCCCAACATTTTCATCTTGATTGTTGGTTTATATGCATTTCATTTTTCATTTTTCTCTACATGCATATTGATTTCATGCTTAGTTTAGAATTTTTTCAAAAAATATCAAAAATTTTATTTTCTAGATTACCTTTTATTTTGGATTATATATATATGGATAAAAAGGTGATAGCACCACCCTGGATGATCTCATCCCTTCCTTTGAGTTTTGGCAGGCATGGGTCTACCAGGAGATGATGTGGTTCTCATGCACTCTACAGTGAGCACATGTCCCCAACTTGTAGGAGCCAAATGTTATCTCCATTTTGTGGATAACTAAGGGGATTATGTATTGAGGCCCTTGGGTTTCAGATATGGAGTGTCAAGAGAGTAAATGACTAGCAGTATCCTTTTGCACAAATGGAGACCCATATCACCACAAAAGAGGTTGTATATTTTCATATGGCAGCCACCACACCAGTTGGATTTCGAGAGGGAGTGGGCCTTAATCTATGAGGTACGAGTCAGGTATTATGGTGAGTATCATTTCAATACTTGAGGCATTTGAGTATGTTGTATCTTAGACTGATTTATATTTCATGATATATGCTTGGAAATTATGCCTTTTTCCCTGATTCACTTTGGTGATTGACATTTTTCCCTAGTAAGTGGTCTTCCTTGGGGATGGTTTTTCTACAGGGAACTCCCTTCAATAGCCATCATACTGTTATCAACCATACTTACCACTTTCCATTACTATTTTCCCCCATTTCATTATCTCTTGGGATTTTATGGTGTATTGACCCAAAAAGGGGTTGTCCCTCATTCTATGGGAAGAAGGGGTTGAAGGCCTAGAGGAATTGTTGTTGGGTAAAAGATAAATTCCTATGTATAAACATTCTAGATGCTTCTCCCAGGGATCTCCCAAGAAAGTAATGAAACACTTATCTTTGAGAAAAGGAGGACCCACAAGAAATATGATTATGAATGCTTAAAAGGGTTAGATGGAGGATAGGAGGTATCATCACGAGACGACCTATCATATTCATGGATATCTAGTGGTATGACATTACCATCATATGGTCACCAAGCTAGAGTAATGGATCTCAGTTGCATGGTTGAGAGAAAGGGGGTCTCTTCATGAGCCAACCTTCTCATTTCCACTAGGTATTTGTGGGTGACACTGCCATTATCTAGACACCTCACCACGACAGTGGCCTTCAACCTGTCCTTAAATTTATGAAAGAAACAAAGAATGAAAATATAATGGGTTGGGAAAAGTTCATTGTAAACAAAGGTACCACACACCCTCTACAAAGGCACCCATGAATGATACACTACAACCCCTTGTAAGTCATGAAACAAATGCCCATTGAGTCTTGACCCTTAATCACTTCATCCACTTTATATGGATTAGAGAGGGATCTCTTGGAAACATTCATTGACCTAGGGAAATATCTACCCAATAGGACACCTCATCAACCCTCCCATATCCAAGCTTGGAAAGTCTCATAATGTCTTTGAGCACTTAATTGTTTGATAGGGTAATATTTGATGCAGATGCTTAGGTGGCTCATTTATTGACTTGATTTAATCATCATGATACTTTGACTTGAGATCCTTGGAGGGTGTGCATATTTGTCTTTGCAGGACCTAGTTGGTGGACAATTTTGGAAGAACAAGCCTAGCTTGGGATTCCATGGGGATTGAAGCCCACAGGTGGATACCAAGGGCCTGCATGCCGGATGAGAGAGATGAAACCTCATAGGCCTAGAAGATGACTTGGATGACATAACCTAACCCCTACATGCCAAACGATTTTCCTAGGAGAGGAAAAACATCACCTTTAGAGGCATGACATCACCTAGGGGGTTAGGGTTTGGTGGTGAGATTGATATGCATTGGCACTATTGTCACAAGAGTTAGTTCTAGGATGTAACAGAGTGAAGCCTTATCACATTTTAAATGAAATAAATTTTGTCACCCGCACTTGACTTGGGTTGCGTGCAAGTAAATTATGAGATAACCACGAACCACTTTTGATTAGAAGTTGCCCCTTCCAACCCGAGAGGGACATATCGAGTATATGTCACGATAGGATGTTCAATAAGCTTAACAGTGGGCAGATCTTTGGGTAACAAATTTTTTTGAGGTTTTTAGAGTTGATGGGTTGGACCGGAAAGTAGTCCATTGGGCATGGAGTCAAATGATCAAGCAAGTAATAAGAGTGTTTCGGCAATGGAAATCCATGGAGAAGAGGCAAGATAGAAGCTTATTATAGAGGAAAGTATTTATAAAATGTATGGCAACAAAATAAAGAGAAAACATATCAAAATGAAAGGAGCACTTAGCAATGAGTGAATTCCAAGCATAAATCAATGGAAAGAGATAGTGGAATAGAGCATCTAGCAAAGGATGAATTATGAACCTTCAGATCTCTGCAAGAAATAACCTATAACCTATCCTACAATAGAGCATCTAAAAAACAGATGAATTCCATTACAAACACATGTTATAAATCAGGAAGAAAAAGTGAATGGAATAGTATGAAAACTGAGCAATAGACAAACCCTGTAACCAACATCACAAGAATCTCTGCTCTAGATCGAAAATGACTCTGCACTCTTATATTAAACATGAAAGCAAAAGATTATAGTCCCAGGAGTACTACTCTCCCCCCTCTCTTTATATTTTACAAATATGCCTCCTATATGTATTGAGGTCGAAATCCTCTCTAATCTAAAAGATAACAACAATTACAACCACTTCTTGAAACTTTCTTCCATAGAAAATGGGCCAAACTTCTGAAAATCGGGGCTCTGGTTATGGCTCTGTATCTCTCAAATCGCGACAGCTATGTATAAACTGAAAGAGGTTTTTGTGAATCTGTTTATTTTGAGCAAAAAAATCTCCCATTTCCCTGAGATCCATTTTCCATTTGCCCCAAATATGCATTTAACAAACATGTGTCAAAACAGGAAAATATGAAATCCGAAAATTAGGGCTCGGAGATGGATTTCATTCTCCTAATATGTGATAACTGTAGGAAAACTGAGAGAGGCTAATGATATTTGATGTGTTAGGCACAAAATCCTCCAACAGTTTCTCAAATTTATACTCTAGACACTCAAAATCATCATTTGAAAATGATGACTCAGCACAATAAAAAACGCCACATTACTGAAAAGGAACCTAATATTTCGGGGGACTTTTGAATACCTTCCCAAGATCCAAATGAAAGTATGAAGACGCCACTGGAAATCCTAGGATTTGAATATGTTGATCGACTATTCTAACGCGAAAAATGGCCTCTCCACGGTTGAGAAAATTATGTTTTTCTAAAGTAGTTTTGCATATGACTGGAGTCCCGATTTCGGGTTTTTGGGTTTCGGGGTTTTGGGTTTCGGGGTTTTGGGTATCATGTCTTCAAGAGTTATGACATGAAAGGAATCCCAAATCATGATGGGATTAATTAGACAATAATCATTTGTATTAATCTCTTAATTAATCACGATTAGCAATTAATATTTAACATTTCATAGATTTAAGTGTCAGGACTTCGATAATGCTTGATGCGAGAAATCCCGAATTGCGAAATTATGATGATATTTATTAACGTTAATCTTTATTAATATTTAATTAACCTGGATTATCCTTTAATACTTTAGTGAATTCAGGGATCAGGGTTGTAGTTATTAAAATATCTATGTTGGCCAAATCCCCGACGGCCAAAATCCCGGACTCGTGAGATTTTTCTCCATGTGGCTTAATGCTCGGTGTATGCGGTCATTCCACTGCCAATGTTTCCATTCATTCTCCTTGTGACTCAACGATCGAACATATGGTACATTTATTTGATTATCACGTGAACCCTATCTTTGATTTTTCGTGAGTTGGCTTGTGACTGTTATACTGTTGTGGCATTTGGGGCCGATTTCGGCGTTATTTGACTGAAGATGATAGGTAGAGAACATTCAGTCATGCACATGACAGAAAAATGGTAATTTTCTCACATCTACACTTTTGGTAGTTAAACACTATAAATTTTTCTCTCCTAAGTTACTGAAAGCCAAAATTTCAATATTTGTTACAATAGGCAGAAGGATGTTTTGAGGGGTTTGATGCTTTGACCATGAAGGAGGTGACTTGGATTCTTGACATGTGGATTTGGGAAGCCTTTCTACACTCCTCCATCACCAATGACCTTCTCCTAGTGCCAAAACGTCCCTTAAAGGGGTGAATTCTTTATAAACTAGGGTTTTCTTTGTGCAAAAAGTGAAATTAAAGTGAATTGTTTAATATTACTTTGTAAAAAGGGGAACGATTAGGAATTTTTACCCCTAGTCTTGTGTTTTACCGTAAATTATGTGGACAAACTATATTAGTGACATTTTGTATAAATAAGAGATCATAAGATCTCATTTTAAAATAACTCTCCCATCTTGGAGAAGTACTTGGACTGAAATATTCGTTCTCTTTGGCTAGTTCTCTCTCTTGTGCATTTTTTTATGGCTATTTCTTGGATTATTGGTTGATGGGAGTAATGCACTCGCCTTGGAATGCTATTCTCTTTCTATTGTGGTGGTTTGTCTTAGATTTTTCCTTGAATTGGTAAGGTTTCTACATTTGTTGCTATCATTTATTTTTCAATTCAAGGATATTTTCTAGAGCTAGGTGGGAATTATAAGGGCATACACCTCCGCCTTAGTCTCCATCACTTTATGCTTACATGTTATTGGTTTAACAAGGGTTTGCTAAAAGAAGTATAAGGGAATACACCCTATTATCCTAAACCCTATCTAGAGATACTTGCCTTGGGGAGTAAGAGGATTTACACCTCCAAGGAGGTAGTACCTCTAGATATTTATATGCTTGACTCCATTAACCCAATTGTTTGAAGGAACTAGTTATTTACTTTTTGCATTGGAGAAATAAAGTTTTTCCTTGGTAAATGTACAAATTTCAAGTTTTAAAGTTCTCTCTTTGGGAAAGTGTTCTTTGAGCCTTTGGCTCCCTTGCCTCCTTGAGGCATCCTCTTTCTACAAACAATTATTTTTTTTGTATTAAAACTAACCTACATCCATTAGGGCTCCTCTAACCCTATCCTATTAACCCTAATTATCTCCTAAACTAACCCTAGACTAGGCCTAAAAATCTGCCCTAATCTTCTACTAACCTAGGCGCACTTATTGAGCTAACTAGGGGCTGATTTGATTGGATAATTTTTTTGCAATAAGTCTTGGTTTGATACAACCATAAGGCTGGTAATTTCACTGTAGAAACCCTAACCTAAAGTCATTCATAACTCGTGTTCTCACTATCAAACGTTGCTAAGAATTTGTCAATTTATTCTACTTGCTTTAATACAATTTTGTAGTGGTTTCTTACCAAGTTTTAGTGGTTGATTTCATTGTTGTCACAACAAGTTTTCTACATCCGTAAGGATGAAAAATACTTCTGCATATTGCTTTTATGACAACGATAATTCATTGCTAAAGTCTCATGCTATAAATCATGAAATTCTCTAGTGTTTATCTACTTTGTTTCAAGCATATTTTATTTGACTTTGAGCAATCTTTCTTGCATCTCTAGTACTTGTTTTACTACATATATATATTGTCATTTGTTGCTGAAAATCGGTGACAAAAAGCCTATCTTTATTATCCAACTAACATATTATATTGCATAGTGGTTTTCCTTGTGTCTTGGAAAAGTACCAACTTCTCGACAATTCATCCAAGGCTTTGGAAAACTAAAAACAACCTAAAACTCATTATCACCCTTCCATTTCCATATATAATCTTGACCTCTAGGGTCTTCACTCTTTCCCTTTTGGTTTTCCCCCTCCATTCCCCCTAGGGTCACTGGGATCACTTCCCTACAGTGACCTAGTCACCCTTGAGGCACAGGACCTATATCTAGGTGACATTATGTATAATGTCCTAAAGTTGTCTCCACTTGGTTGTTGGGTTGGGATTTTCTCAACCTACAACTTGTGCAATAACAAGGCGGTACTAGAAGATTTTAATATAAGGGTTCTTCTCTCCTTAGGCTTCAAATGTTCAAGGCATGTTCCATGATGAATGAAGTAAGATAAATTTTCATACCAAGAGTCTGGAATCAGTGGGATGTATAACACTTCACTACACCATAAATAACATGCATTGTCCCAACCCAAATTTTATGGTTCTACTAGGTCTTGGGACTCTGTGGCCAATTTACACAAACCTTAGCCTCTAACTATCTTTGCAGGTTTGATGTAAATATCTAATTCTTGGATAACAATCATCAAATTCCCTCACCTCTCTCCCATTTCTTGTTGTGTGAATAATGACCTTACTACATGGTGAGGCACTATAATTTTCGTATGGTTCTTTAGGATGTAGGATCTGAAATGTTTTACTACCTTGTAGTCATCATATGCTTCTTTTTCTATAGAAGGATATTTAAGCTTTTACCCCTACAGGTTGGTGCTCATAAATGAGATATGGTCTTCATTGTTTTCATCATCCTTTTTTGTCACAACCGCTGCTAGAGGTTGGTCAGAAGCAAAATTATAAAGAAAGAAATATTTGCTAAAATAGGGGTTGCATAAGACAAGAGATTGGGAGATGGAAGCCTTAATATTGTCAAAGGATTCATTTTCTTCTTTGTTCCACTTGAACGCTTCTTCTTTATGTATCATTTTTTTCAATGGATTGATCTTTTCTGGAAAATCGAGAGTAAAGTTTCTCACAAAATTAATCTTCCCAAAGAAATATTGCATGAATTTTTTGTTATGGGGAGGTGGGAGTTGAGAAATCACCTTGAATCGCTCAAGGTCAATATTGATGCCATCTTTAGAAATAATATGGCTCGAGAGTTTACCCTCATCTACACCGAAGATGGTCTTTTTTTGGTTTAGAGATATTCCATACTTTCTATACCTTTCAAAAATCTGAGTTAAGTGTGCAATGTGATCTGACCTATTCTTGGAGTAGACTGTGAAATCATCTAGATAGACCATTACACATTTGTTTATCAATCCTCTGAAGGCTACATCCATGGCCCTTTGGAAAGTATCTTGTAATGTCCCCATTTTTGGATTCCCCTATTTTGCAGTTGGGGATAACTTATGAGGCTTATGTCATCCCATACATAAGGGTGAGGTTATGCTATCAGTGAGATCATAGGGTTTGGAGGAGTTAGATGAGGCCCAAACTAGTCCAGTAACCACTTTTCATCATCGATATCACTTCCACATAGTTTGTTCTTAGTTCCGTGGCATTACAAAGACTCCTGTAAATTGAGGTTATTATTGAGCATAATTTAATTAAATGCACTAATAGTATTTCTTGGATCACATTATCTAAGGGAATACCTTAGTGTAATAACTTGTTGGAACCAAAACAAAAAGGTCTAAAGGATGGGATGATGAGAAAGGGACTCCTGACATCCATGAATGTCTTAGAAGCTAATTAATCACTTCTCGGCATTAAAAGGGGGTTAAAAAGGGTTATAAAGAGATTTTAATCTTTAAGTGAAAATTAAAAGGGGAAATTAGGGTTATGTGGATTTGGTAAAAAGGAGGAAACAACTAGAAGGGGTTCCAAGAAGTATAAAGGAAGCATATAACTTCACCTTCCTCATTGTGTTTTGATATCTTATTTGGAGTGCTATTGGAGCCAAAGTTTTTGTTTGGGTTTTGGAAAAACCCTTCCACTGTTGGTTTGGTTTCGATGGCGCAACATCCAACCTATCTAGACAATAGGGGGATACATTCAGGATCTCCATTGAATTTTCATCATGTGGGTTCTTCTTTAGTTAGAGGTTGCAGTGATCTACTTGGATATTTGTGGAGATCTCTTGAAGGAACCAATTTCATATATAGCAGGGCCCTAAGTTTATGAGGAGGTTGTGAGGATATTGTTTGAATTCTAGGAGGACCATGTCATCTTGTGGAGGCTACACGTTTGTTGTGGGGGGAAAAATTCTCTTGTTGAGGCCATATATACTCAGTGGAGGGTGCAACTCTTCCATAGAAATTTCCATTCTACTGGTGGATGTCTTACTATACACTTTCCAATAGATTGATGCGGTTTTGATGACCAAACACTTCAGTTAAATCTTGTGGGAGGCCATGTTCCTTGTGTTGGTGTGTGACATTCAGAGAGGGAGTTGATCCATCCATACTAAAATGCTATACTCTTATTTCCTTCATCATATTGTGCCTATAACCATTTTTGTTTGTGTGGTTCTGATATTGGGGTTTGATCTGTACACTAATAGTTTTTTGAGTTTGCATTTATAGGTCATATTTTTTTATGAACCATATATGATATATTAACCTATGTATTGCTATAGTTTGTAAGATATCAGATTAATAAAACAAGCATATACATGGGTTTATCTGTTGT
Organism: Picea sitchensis; assembly: GCA_010110895.2. NCBI lineage: Eukaryota > Viridiplantae > Streptophyta > Pinopsida > Pinales > Pinaceae > Picea > Picea sitchensis. Next base: position 32,389 of record SNQJ01S0040783.1, read on the forward strand.
TGTGGTGAGGGTCCTATTCTTGGCCTTTAGAGGCTTGTTATTGTTGGATCCAAGGTTCATTCATAATAAAATATCCATATTGTCTTTTCTATTTTTGGTGTACTTAATTTGCATGTCATATGTTTGAAAAAATGTCTACAAGTGAAATACATGAAAAGTGTTTGTCAAAAGTTGTATATGAGTTTATATCATAAAACAAAGGAAATTCAAAGGCACATAACTAGAAAAAATACATTTGGACAACAAACATAATATCCTAGCTTAGTGAGTATTGGGGATATTACAGTGGTATCATAGCGTTGTATCCTCCCAGTATGAAGGGTATTTAGTGAGAATAAATTTCAAATGGAAAATAAGTGGGCATACCAATGGGCACAAGATGAGGAGTTTATAGATTGTTTTAGGGAGTATATGGAACTTGGTGAGGCATTTTACATAGGATTAACATTCAAATAATTTTTCACCATCAAACATCCCAAGTGGTATGAGACACAATTAGTAGTGGATGAGGATTCCTTTAAAATCACAAGGCATAAACTGAAGGACCGTGAAGGACAAATTGACATTTTGTATGAGCATGCACTTATTTATGATAGGGATGTGTGCAATGAGGATAATAGTGAAACAAAATTTTATACACCATTAGAGTTAGCCTACGAGGTTAATGGCATTAGCATATGTGATGGACATGATAATAGCCCATGCGATACAGTTTCCTGATCAACGTCAACATATTATTATTATTATCATGCTTATAACTATTTGGGTGTGAGAACACCTAAGTATGATGACAGATTAACATTGGAAGAGTTACCTTTGGAGTTTGATCTCCCTTCATAAGAGTTATTAATTATAAATGAAAAAGATAATTTTGAGAAGTGTGAGGAAGAAGACAAATCATAAAATTTGATTGAGGAGTATTGTTCCCATGAGCCACATCATGAGACAAAATTATGACAACCATGAGACATTTTGATGACATGCATGAATTGGTGGATGATTGTTGTTAGAGAGATTCAGGGTCATATGATAGTTTGGGAGGAGAGCCACCCCTTGCATATTTCCATGCACTTAGAGAAACAATGGTAGTAATGAAGTCTAACTACCTACACCTAATTTTCGATAGATATCATCTTCTCATGCTTGGATATGTGTATCATGATGCACTTAAAGGAAAGGAAGAGGAAGTTGACATACTGACCCAGGATTCCTTGAAGAGCATGCAAAAGGCCCTTCAAGAATGAGAGATGCAGGTTGAGAAAGTTTGTGTGGAGTTTGTTGAGGAAATGATATGAATTCATCTTACTCAAGATTTTTCGAATCTTCCTTGGCTAAGGAAAAATAGTCAAGAATATTACCCTATGTTTATAGCATCAAAATATATTTCTCAATCCAAAAATATTAATTACAAGGGCTTAGGTTGATTTTTAAAATAAAAAGATTGTTGCAAAATATAACATTTTTATATAATTTTCTGAACATATATAGATTGCAGAAAGTAGATGTGGAGATCAAAAGAAAAAATACCAAGTCACGGATTAACAAAAATGAGACATAAAATTAATCGCTTTATTTCATTCCAAGAAACCAAAAGTATGCTTCTCTTACAAAAATCCCTGTGGGGGCATGGACCAAGGTCAAACTTAGAAATCCCTGATGAAAACCATACAAAAGGACTCTGACAAGAAGTACAAACTGAACTTTAAAATCTGGATCAACTTTCCACAGACAGCTGCCCACTCGACTCTACAAAATATCATTTATCAGTCATGAAAATCAATTCATAAACAGACAAGTCTATACAGACTATCAAAGATAGATGAACACATCTAAAAAAAACATCTGAATAATATGGTTCAACTTTGAACCTTGTTGTCTACAATAGGACCCTGCTGTCAAAAAGAGAATTAGGCTTTTAATAAATTGAAGAATGAATGAAAACTGAACTATCTCAATAAAACTCAAGAGAAAACCTTAGTATGCTTTCTCATTCTATTCTCCCCTTGTTCTTCCTTCTCATTTGGCTTTTATGCATTCCAAATTAGTTGAAGTAGTTCAACTACCTCATTTAGTTAAGTTAACTAAAACTTAACTAATCTTTAGTTTAGGGGAAGTAATAATGATAATAATAATTAAGGGTCTTTTATTAAATAATAACTAAGTAGGTGGGACCCCTTGTGACACCATTTTATTTCTTAACAAAAATAAACATAATTTAGACAACCAATTATCACATGCCTCCTTGTGGCTCCCATAATTATTTCCACAATTCGAAATTTAAATATCAAAAATATTTCAAATTATATCCAAAACATGTAAATATCCACAATATCCCAAAATATAGTTTGTTGTCCAAAACTTTTTGCATCCCATTGTTCTCAATAAATCAATTATAAACACATAATCAAAATCCATATTTTCCACTTTGAGAGGCAATTCTTCATTTTTCATGTTGATAATTACAGTTGCATGAGGCATCCTCCATGACATAGACTTGAGAGAGAGCCCCTGAGATGGGCATGTGGTTCTTATCTGAGACAAAACTGGAACATAGTGTTCGCCTCATCCTTACAGAGAGTTGAGACTAACTCCAAATGATTCTCCTGTGTAATGCAGTGAGAAAGAATATATGTTGATTTAGACGTACCTATGGATGAGCACAATATGAACATGTGAATTCCCATGAGCTGGGTGCATCGTTCTGAGACAGAGATGAAAACGATGTATTAGCCTCCTCTGAGAAGAGAGTTGAGATGATGAACTCTAGATTAATCTCCTATGTAATGCAGTGGGAAAGAAGATATGTTGATTTGGACGTGTCTATGGATGAGCATAGGTGAACATGATCCTAGTGGTTGAGCACTAGTGAGTGTGGTTCTCCTATGAGACATAGTGATATAGATATATGGACATCCCTATGGATGTGCCCCTAGTGGTTGAGAACTATTGGGTGTATGATATCCCTTTCTATATTGTTCAAGAGTCAGACTTACCTGTAACCCTAATTGTAATGTAAAGGGTACAGGTCAGCCCCAACTTAATGTAATAGATAATTAATGTAAAAGATAATTAATCTGGTAATTATTAATTATATTATGAGTTAGTGATGTCTTCCATGTTGTTCCAATAGACACTTATGTTGAAAGTTTCAGTCTAATATAAGTAAAGGTAAATTTCTCATTGAGGAATCATATCTAGAGTGTGAATTTGGAAATTTCAGCAAACACTTGTTCTTGGGAAAAGTGTGCACCTCTCTTGGGCGCTAGGTTTCTAGGCTTTGTGAGCACTCATTTGTGTGCTAGGTATTTATGGTGGTGGAGGTCTTTCTCTTGAACAATATAGCAAAGGATTGGTTGGGTTTTCTTCCCTTGTTGAGAAAGGTTTCCCAAGATACTTCTTGTCTACTTGTGCATTGTGTTTCTTCTTGTGATCTTGGTTGCTACAACAAATTATCTATGGTTTAAGTAAAATGCTAAAATGGAATGAACTTAATTCTTAAGCCTAGCTTATTGAAAAATCAACATGTCACTGTTGTCCCCTTTGGACTTCCCAAAAATAGCCTTAGGTTGGTGGAAACTTGATTCTTGATCTCACTAATGGCATGGGAGCAGTCATCCCTCAAGTGCATACGGGAGGACACTGAGTTGGCTGAGTAACTTAAAGGGGACGAGGGAGAAGCAACAACTTTATTTTTTTCATGAACATGATGAGCCTCAGTTTTGAGTTGTTTGCTTGCATGGGAGGACTATACAGGTGAGTGTGCAGGGAAAATTTGAGCATTTGGGTTTACAGGTGGAAGAGGAGGTAATGGAAAGTTTGTGTTGGAAAATGTTTAAAAGGTAGCATATGCTTGTCATTAATGGCAAGTACAACAGTGAAGATGGCATGAGTATAGGAAGAATGTAACAGACGGGCATCAGAAGTAGTTTGGGAAGACGCTGCAGAGAAAGCTCGATAAGATCAGAAGAGATAGTGCAGAGCATGGTTGGCATGCTTTATAGACAGTATGCATTTGTCATTGATGGCAGGATCAGAGTGTGCATCGATGGAACAACAGAAACAAGGTAAGCTCAGGAGGAATTAGCGCAGAGTCGAATGCAGTGCGTAGGTGTGTACCAGGGATGAGGTTAACTCATGGCTAAATCTCAAGGGAGATAACGTACTTGGGATCACAGGCAGATCAAAGGTTGAGGCCTTTGACACTTAGAAATTATTCCAAGTAAGGAGGATGCGTAAGCTTGGAGGAGAAGCATCAGTGATCGTTGGATTCCATCCTGAATTCCTGATGACCGTCAGATCTCATTGTTGACAAGAGGAGCATGCAGATATGGAGGATAGATCTCGGGCGTTAGATCCGAGCGCAGGGTCCGACCACCGTTGGATCGAGGAGAACCTGCACGTTCTTTAAAGTGCAAGGAGTAGAGGGCTCACAGAATACCGAAAGAAGGAGGACCGTCCATCTTCAGGCAGGACACATGGACACAGATCAACATTTCGCTGACTAGAGAGTCAAAGGAACGAGGTTCCCTAACCTCTCGAAATAGTGATATGAAAAATCGCGACTTAACCACAGTCGTCAGATCAAGATGTGATCTGCACCATTGATCCAACTCCATTTCGGAGTTTCGCGGATCGAGAGTTGGAGATGTCAAGTAATTTCAATCACAAGAATCCCAAAATCGTGATATGAGAAATCACGACGTAATCTGAGTCGTCAGATCAAGGTTTGATCTGGACCATTGATCTCATTCCATTTCGGAGTTTTGCGGATCGAGAGTTGAAGATGTAAAAGAATAATAACCAAAGGAATCCCGAAATCGCGATATGCAATATTGCGATTTAATCACAGCTGTCAGATCAAGATGTGATATGGACCATCGATCCGACTCACGTCAGCAAACCACATAAGCTAGGAACACGTGGCACAACCAGGTAATGATAAGTGTCAGATTGATTCAACATTTCAAGAACATGTAAGTCACGAATCAGGGTGACACGTGGCAGGTATTCGACACGTGTGACTTCAACAGGTTTACACCACTTCGGAGTTTCATAAATTGGGAGATAGAGATGTCAAGAAACTCTCAGCATCAGGAGTCTCGAAATGCCGAATTGAAAAACACCAAAATCTCGTCAACCATCCATCTCTGGGGGTTATGTGGACAATTGATCCGACTCCCTTTCGGAGTTTCGTGGATCGGGAGTTGGAAGCATCAAGAACATTCACCACAGGAATGTCGAAATCGCGAAATGATCCGAGCCGTCAGATGAAGTGTTGATCGGGATCGTTGATCCCACACCATTTCAGGGTATCAGGGATCGTGACTTGGTGAGTCGAGATGCCTCATCTCCAGACTCACGAAATGAAAAATCGTGAAAGCGTCTTATGCATAAGGTTGTGGTCACTGCCCTTGGTCACATCAATGAGAGCTAGAGCAACCAAGCTCTGTTTCAAAGATCACAACTGGGAATGTTGAGATGCATGGTCACACGAATGTCGAATTTTCGAATGTCGAAATGCCGAAATGAATGCAAAATCCCATGGAATCAATCCAACGGTGCAGGTGAATTTGAACAAGATCAGAGGGCTACTGTAGCACGTCGCAATATAACTACTAGAAATCATTGATGGTCTCTGCTAGAGAATTCGAAGAGACCTCTGTGTGATCGCCAGAGAAGATGAAGAGTCTCTAAGCTTCGTCCAGTAAAGCAAGACGATTGTTAGGGGGAATGACAGATGGATGAGCATTGAAGCCTGTAACTGAAACAGAAGTCATAATCTCGACTGTGCCAAAGAAGATGAGGAGTCTCAACTGCCAGAGAGGCTGAGGATTCTTAGAAAAACACCCAGTGTTGTTGAACGCATGGCGGGAACCACTAGAGAAGCTGAAGAGTTGTGATGATCAGGAAAATCACTCGAGATGTGCAGAATATTGGGCGTCATGTGGGCATGCAGTGGCATGGTAAATATTGCATTCACAAGGAGCACAGGTACTATAAGAATGATGAACAAAGAAGAGATGGGGGTTGTTGTCGTGGGGAGGATTCAAGTGTGAGAAAGGAGGCAAAGCGTAGGAGTAGAGATGCATGCTAGAGGAAGGTTGCATCAAAGGGATATGGTGCAGAGAGTATAAAAGGCAGAAGAACAGAAAGTGCAAGGGGAATGTAGAAGACACTGATGCGGACATGATAGAGCAGCGTAAAAGAACAACAATAGGGCTGGTAAGCCATTGAATAATTTTATATCGCTGTAATAAGTTTCAGTAACAAATAATTTATTATTCAGGGTAGTTGGGAGGTGTTAGGGAGGACTGGTGTCCTCAAAGGTTCAAGTGGGTTATTGAACACAGGGAGTTGGTGCTTCCTTCTAGTTGGTGCTAGAGAAACCAGGGAGTTGGTGCTTCCTTCTAGTTGGTGCTAGAGAAACCAGGGGGTTAGTGCTTCCTTCTAGTGGGTGCTAGAAAAAACAGAGAGTCGGTGCTCTCAACAAGTTGCAGCTTGCATAACCAGAGGTTGTAACCTCACAATGAGTTGGTGCTGATATGTATGATAATGTAAAGAATGTAGATAATACTTATCATATAAAGAAAAAGAGGTTTTTAACCTGTATGGGTTTCCTCTGGAATTATCTGTCTCTGTCTTTCTCATATATGTGGCTGATGTTGAATGTGTATTTGTTTATTTCTCTGCATCATTATGATCATCATTGAGTGCCTTGTAAAGATTTCAAAAGAAGCATAATTGTTTAAGCACGGTAACAACTGATTCACCCCACCCTCTCAATTGTCCAACAATTGGTATCAGAGCTAGCCCCTTTTATCTAAGGGTAGATCCTAGAGCTTAAACATGTTAATACATGAAGGAAATTCAACCAATAAGGCCCCTCAGTTCAATGGAACAAACTTTTCCTTCTGGAAAGTTAGAATGAGAACCTACTGTTGTAGGAAAATCTCCCTGCGGACAGGTAGATCGCCTCTAAGAGCTTGACCCTAACTCTAAGACAGAAAATTCTTAATGTGGACACTGAATTCCTTTCAAATCTATCTAAACTAACACATGAGAAGGAAAGAGAACAGAAGTACCTCTTTATTGACGTTTGTCCCTGCACGCTCCGAGTTGCGCTCCGATGCTTTGCTCCTCGCTGAGTCCTGTAGACAAACAAGATACAACCACTTCCTACTCTATCGATGTTAGCTTGAAAACAGATCTATCTATCAATGATAAGCTCATGTAACATTAGACACAAACTAGAAAGAAACAGGCCAAGCGTGTCATATTAATGAGAATAATGACAACAGTACTTACAATCGTAGATGCGAGTGCAACAACTTCGTCGGGTCCTCTTCGTCTAACCCTTGCTCGAAAGATCCACAACCTGGATGACAGCAGCTTCACTGATCACTCTCCTTCGGCTAACTGTGTGTTTCCTATGAGATCATAGGTTTCATGCAGTAATTCTTCCTTTTCTTTCCACCATCATAGAGCTTACTTATATAGGTTAAGAGGAGCTTAACCTCTTGAGTTATCTTTAGAACAAGTTGGGGAACCTCCTCCTTAGATCAGGGATCTCCTGATGAAACCAAGAATTTGAATGAAACTGCCTTCTAATCTTGAAAGATCCTCCCCTTATTCTCCTCAACGGGCCAACTACTGCCTCAGATTAGGCAGCGCTCCTGCAAAAGGGGTATCAGAGCGTTGTAGCGCTCCCTGAGAAGCTTAAGGGAAGTGCCAGTGCTCCAAAAGTGAGTAGCGCTCCTATAAAAGGGCAGGAGAGCGTTATAACGCTCCCTGAAGCCTTGTAGGGGGGCGCCAGCGCTCCTAAGTCTGATATAGGGGAGTGCTCACCCTCAAAACCATTGTTTCAGAGATCTTTTTAGGTGTCAAGAGTCCCTTGACTTTAGTTAACCAGTTCTCCTTCTCCAAACCAAGTACATGAGATGTTTTAAGTGCCTCCTTAGTGTCGTCATTATGGAAGTATGCTTGAATGATGTTTTCGACACTTGTGAACAACTTGTGACACTTGCGAAAGTTGTAAGGAAGATGTGACACTTACGACAATTGAGAGGAATATGCGACACTTATCCAATTGAGTAATTTTGACTGAAGTTAGAAGATGCGAACTGATGACTGAAATACTTTGTAGACGTTCAAGAAATGGTATAGACTCGAAGAACCTGATAGAAGCTGCACACAAACATCCAACAAATATCATGACATATTTCAAAACCCAAGGCAGGCATACCTATGCTTGGGTGATCAAGACTTGCGATATATGGCCGCCATAAAATACACTGCGGATCCATAATTGTATTGACAAAAAAGGTATAGCCACTGAAGATACAATGTGGATCTATGATCTAATGGACTTGGACTGATCATAGCCACGAAGACTACACAGTGGATCTACGAGATGATAAAACATAGCCACGACCAATACAAAGTGGATCTATGTGACAATGTATGTGTTCTTTGTCCAATAGAAATTCCTTTGCAGCCTGGGCGAAGCATATATCAAAGTGATCACTCAACCCAGGGTCGTCTTACCAATCCCAATATGGTACGAATCCGACCATGCGAATAGATGTCCTGACGTCGAACATGGCAGAAACCACTTGATTACCGGTCAATGGTGTGAACCATTGACAAGTGCGAGGGAGATCACCATTAATGTCAATGATTCCCAAGGTACCCTAGTACATTCCAGCGAATGTGAATAGATGAGCTAAGGTCGAACATTCGTGGAATCATTCGATCAGGGGTCGATGATGTAAACCCACCGTCGAATGTGAGGAGGCCTGCCATTGAGGCATGCAGGTCCCAAAGTACTAACTAGTTTCTAAGCCTAATTCCTGGATAATGTGTTGGAGTCGACAGGAATAGACTCGTCGAGGGAGGGCCTTGATGTATCCCCCATCAACGACACGAAATGAACATGGATATGTAATTGGTAGATCAAATGGACATGGACTGACACATGTTTTGAGGCAAGATATTTGGGATGGCTGACTCTCGAGGCGGATACTTCCCTTGAACACTGAGGCACAACAACAAAACATGACATGGACCAACACTATGCAGTGGGTACTGTGACTTGTGTCGGGTGACCCAAAGGAGTGAAAGGAACTTGAAGGATTGGCTCAGTGCAGAGGTTCAGCGGATTATGATATGTGAAAATGACAAAGTGTCATGTTCAAGGGCGACTCTAAGAAGTGTTGGATGATGTTCTCAAGAGATTGCTTGGCTTGCTCCTTTCAATTTTTTGCCCCATCTAGATAGATGAGTACCTCTTTTTGATTTAATGAGCTCGAGGAGGATAACACATGCTCGATATAACTCACCTTCGGTAAGTCCCTCTTCCTTTGTTTAACGAACCGGAAGAAGTAAGGGTTCGGTCCCATGTGGGCCTGTCAATGTGTGCTTTAACGAGTCCAAAGACAGAAAACTCGAAGGTTTTTCGGGATTATAGAGTTTGGAAAAACACTTAAAAGAGAACTCTCTCAGTTCATTTTTCATACAGTACTCCAACGAGACCGAAAAAGGGGTAAACTATCGCTCGGAAGACGCCCTTTCTGACCTTTTAACGAGTGTGAAAGGAAGCAAGGTCACTCGACAATCTTTTCATATTTAGAGAGTTTGAAAAGGGTTTAAAGTAGACTCCAAAGGGGTTCCTTTTTCGTGTGTTCATGTATTCGTATGGGTCCGAAAAAGAGATAAAAGTTTACCCGGTTACGTTCTCATATTATCGAGCTCGAGAATGAACTAAGATTATGCTCATAAATGCGACAAGGTAGATAATCCATCAGAACTGTCGGGAAACCTGTGATGCCAAAACTACAAACAAAGGTTTAATAAAGACATTATGTTATTAGAGAAACCCAAAAATGACTATACCTCATGAAAAATGAAAATTTATAAATAACAATTGATTGAAATTTCATTTACCATTTCATTTTGCACAAGGATTTTGGAGTAGTGGAGAATCTCATTTTGAAGTGGATCTTGTTTTGCTCGCTGCCGGAGCTATGGTTCACCATTTTGCTTATTGTTCGGACCAGGTAGGTTTCCATCTCTTGATCTTTCAAACACATGGTTTCACATTCATTTTAATAGCATTATTTAATTAAAACGTGAATCCCTAAGTAGCCCCAAATAGAACCAAATCGGCCTCTTTTAAAAATTAATGGAAAAGGGGGATTCTTTTACAAAAAATGCTTTATAGAAGGATGGATAGGATGTCAACACCTCTGTAGTCAATTAGATAGGTCGTTTTTTGGTAAAAGAGCCCATAGAAAATCTTCCCATGTGCCCACGCAGCCCCCAAAGTTGTTTTGAATTTTTAAAACATTTTCATTGTCATTTGATGAATGTTAAATGGCTAGGGAGGGCATGGTCTCTATAAAAGAGTGTGTGGTTACTTTTAAATGATGTGGGCAGCTCATTTCATGTTTTAAATTGCTTTTAAAAATTTCTGAAATTACCAAAACGTGGAAATAATGGATTTCTTGATTTTTTTTGTTTTGTAGATAACTTAAGTGACCATGATCGAGTGGAAAGAGAGGGAACATGAGATGGATGACTTATCTGCGTTATGGAGTCCTCGCACATGGGCCTCTTTGCGAGCTTGTGGTTTTCTCAAATTCTTCAAGTTGCAAAAAATGAAGAGAGAGATTTTATTGCTCAAGCATATGATTGGCCTCTGGGATGTTGCAGAGAAAGGGTTCCGAATTGTCACACAGCTTTTAACCATTGAGTTAGAAGACGTGTACTTTTTGATCGGCCTCTCGAAAAGAGGGGTCCCCATATCGTTCTTCGGGCATAGGGCACTACCTAAACAAGTGGACGTGTATCTGGCACGCCACTGTATCCCAGGAGCAAGGCTGGTAGGGGGTAGAATCCCTATCAAGGATATTCGATAATTTCCCCTCTGGTCTATACTGTTTGCTATCACGAGCGTGACATGCAACACTAGCACTCATCTAGCATCAAGATCGCAAGTGGCTTACGGTGTTCAATGTTTGGAACCAACACTATTCAACTGGAGTGCAGGGTTCCTTCGAAATGTAAAGGAACAGATCTCACGATGCAGGACTGGATAGAAGCAGTTCGATTATGGCTCATTTTTGGTCTCATTTTTCCTAGAGCGCATCCCCCAGATGCAGCCTTAGATATCACTGGCGGTGCGACCAGTGGATGAACCAAGGATGGAGAGGTGGACTAGTCTGTCTTCAAAGCTAGTGTCGGAGTCAGAGTTCCATTTTACTGGCGATTTCTTTGCCTGGATGAGATGGCAGTATCTCTAGATAGATGACTTCCCTTATGCCGAGGTAGACTTCCACGGGAGCATGGATTTGATTTTGCTAGCGGGGGAAGACTGGGATGAGTCAGGTAAGAGACTGAGCCATACTTTGTCTAGTTTTTGTTTTTAAAGTTTTTGATGTATATATTTTTTTTGGGTATGTGGAAGAGTTTTAACAGATGTATTGTTTCCAACATGCAGACAAGGGAGCAGTGCGTCCGGCTAATGTATCGATACCAGGACGTCATGGGGGCGTCCCGGTTGCAGCAGATCCGACAGTACCAGTGATGGGTCTCCGGGAGGTTGAGAGAAACCTCCAAGGCCTTACGATGGGCATTCCTCCTTTGCGGAGGGGAGAAGTGCCTTTACATATGCAACAGCACACTGTGGGGGTACCGGAGAATATCAATTCTCTATTGAGGCATGTAGTACGCGCAGTGATGTGTTACTCACAACACAATGTAGTGCGGGGAGATTAGAGTCTCTCCGATGATCATATTTTTGCATGCCTTGTCAGGCAACGTTGTATGGGTGGAAAGACCCAATATTTTTCTCTTCTACATACTTTTTGATGTAATACAAACATTTCAGTCATGCCATATATATATATATATACAGTTTCGAGTTTTTGCGATGCCAATGATTTGTACATGATGATGTCTGTGATGTGTTTTAATTTACATATAATGTACAGTTTTGCTTTCCTTAAATTTTATATGTGGGAAAGATACCGATCCATGATATAATTAGCTAATGAATCCGAAACACTATTAAGTTCTCTTGGAATGTGTCTATATTCAATGTAATCGAACATTCGTTCTAGACGGCGAACTTGTAAGTGTAGACGTAGCAGGATAGGACTACGAATAGCGTAGATACGGTTGAGTTGATAAACCACGAGTTGGGAGTCTAAGTACACAATGATACAAGAGATACCTAGGGAGGAGGCTTGGGTCAACACTCCGATGACAACGTGATATTCTTCCATATTGTTGGTTGTTGGTCCTAAGCAGATGCCTCCTGAACTCACCACCTCGCCAAACTGGTAAATAACCCATGCTGCCGAAGCAATGTTCCGAGTATGTCGGATAGCGCCATCCGCGAACCCAAAAAAGATAGGAAAGAAATACGTCATCTGCGCATGAAAACACAGGCACAGTCATGAGTGGCAACGGTAAAGACTCGAGCACACGAAAGAAATAGACACACCAAACTAATAATGTACAAAGTACAGATGCTAGGTGATCTAGGCATAGTAATTTTTAAGGTAAATCCCGTTTCGGGGCTCTCCCAGGGAAATTCCATCATGATCAACTAATTCGTAGGCACCTTTATGTAGGACACGTTTCACAATGTAAGGAGCGTGCCACATAAGCTCTAACTTTCCTGTTCCTAATTTATCGTGAGCTTGGTCGTAAACGAGGACTAAGTCTCCTTATGCAAAAGTCCGAGGGTGGATGGATTTGTCATATTGACTTTTAATTCATTTCTGATGTGCCTCATTGGCAAGAGCAGCATCACGACGTGTTTCGTCCAATTTGGATAGATACAAGAATCGTTCTTCTTTAGAAGAAGTATGGGGCAAGAGTTCGATTTTTAGTTTGAGTGATGGAATCTCACACTCGATTGGTAGGACGGCTTGAATGCCATAGACCAACTGGAAAGGAGTGAATCCAGTTGAATTTTTCGCAGAAGTGCGATAGGCCCAGAGAGCGGAGAACAGTTGTAAATGCCACGATGTCTTGTTTTCCCCTACCATGCGTTGGATCATGGTTTTTAGGACTTCGTTGATAGCCTCAACTTGTCTGTTCGCTTGAGGGTAGTAAGTGGATGAGTTTTCATGGCGAAAACCCAATTTGACATGTAACTCGTTCATCATCTGGTTTTTGAAGTGTGCACCATGGTCAGAGACAATGGCACGTGGTACACCAAAATGAGTTATGATGTGGTTGAAGAGGAATAGAGCTGCAATACTACCATCATTCAGGAAGGTAGGCATAGCCTCAGCCCATTTAGTGAAGTAGTCGACGATGACGATGATGTAACCATGCCCCCCAGCTGAGGTAGGCTTACACTGCATGAAATCGATACTCCATTTGACAAAGGGGCCGATGTTGATAATAGGGTGCAGCGCAGTGGGGTGGGTGCGTGCCTTCTTGTTAAAGATTTGGCAGGATGGGCATTTTTTGACAGCCTCGATGCAATCTTTGAAAATTGAGGGCCAAAAGTAGCCGACACGTAGGCTTTTTTGGGCTGTGGCCATCCCAGAAAGGTGACCGCCACAGGCGCCAAGGTGACAATCGTTCAAAACGTGTTTAACCTCCTCATGAATCAGACATCGCCGAAGGATGGTGTCAATACCTTGGCGATATAGGGTGTCGCTAATGATGAGATAACGGTGAGCGTGGTGATGAATGCGTCGACGCTTTTCGCGAGAGATGTTGGGCTGAAAACGTTGGGTTTAAAGGTAGAGGAGAATATCTCCGTACCAAGGATCAGAGGTTCTGATGAGGAAGAGAGATTCGTCGGGGAGAGAATCTCTAGGTTCAATGTTTTCATCGGCACGATGGAGAGCGCAGATGAGCTTGGCAAACACCGGGGATTTTTTGGCTTTGGCCTTTGTAAACTCCAAATCAAATTCTTGAAGAATAATGATCCATTTTGAATATTTTCCCCCAAGTACTTGACGTGTCAAGACATGGTACATAGGGTCGGAGTCTGTGATTACCGTGGTGGTGCGTAATAAGATGTAGTGGCGAAACCTTTGGACAGCGATGACGGCTGCCAGAGCCAGTTTCTCAACATGCGAATATCTGAGTTCGGGTCCAGATAAACTCTTGCTCAGATAATAAATCACATGTTCTTTGCCGTTGGGATCTTCTTGAACTAACACCATCGCAATGGTAGAAGTAGAAGCGGCCAAGTAAATGATATAATCCTTTGTATATTCAGGAGGGTGTAACAAAGGTGCATGGGTCAAAGCATGCTTGAGAGCATCGAATGACTGTTGGGCAGTTGCATCCCAGATGAAAGGGATGTTCTTTTGTAGTAACCGCATAAATCCTTTAGTGATCTCGGCATAGTTGCAGATGAAACGACGAAGAAAGTTTGCTTTTCCTTGAAAACTTTGGAGTTGGGTTAAATTGGTAGGTGGGGGTAAGGCTAGGATGGCTTTGATCTTTAATGGATCCACCCTGATCCTGTCTTTGGAGACAATGAAACCGAGGAGTCGACTGGATTCGACAACGAAAATGCATTTGTGTGGGTTCAGACGAATACGGTAGAACCTACATCAAAGAAAAATCACCCGTAAATGATCAATGTGATCGGATCGATTTAGCGAATGGGCGGGTAAATCGTCGAGATACGGTTCGGCTATATGTTTGATGTCGTGAAAAGTGTACGACATGGCTCGCTGGAAAGTAGCCCTAGCATTTTTAAGGCCAAAAGGTAGATTTCGGTAGGCGAAAGTACCCCAAGGGAAGATGAAGGTTGTCTTGTGTTGATCTACAGGAAAGATTTCAATCTGGTTATATCCAGAAAGGCCATCCATGAAAGAGAAGATTACGCTCCCTGCACAATTGTCGATGATTTGATCGATGAAGGGCGTAGGGTAGTTGTCCTTGGGACAAGCTTTGTTGAGATCTCGATAATCCATGCAAACACGGATGGTCCCTTGTTTCTTGGCAAACGAAACAAGGTTGGAAACCTATTCGGTTAAAGAGACAGGATAGAGGAAGCCAGATTTTAGAAGTTTTTCAACTTCCGCCTTTATAGCTGCGATTTTCTTGGGATGAACTGGGCGAAGTTTCTGTCGAACTGGTTTTGCGTCAGGGTAAGTTTTGATTTCATGTACGACGATTGAAGGGTCGATCCCTGGCATTTACTCATAGCTCCATGCGAAGACATCGCGGAATTCTTTAAACAAAGCACTGTAAGAGACCACTTCGTCGGGTGTGCAATTAGCACCTAGATTAATGTTTTCCACGACACCTTTGATCGAAATGTCGATCATGATTGTAGTAGATATGTTACTCATGTTCCTCTCAGAAAGAGTATCTTGTGTGAGGATAGGAGATTGTGGAGCATGGGTAACATCAGGCGGGAAGACAGAGCGTGTGTCTCCGTGAATTTCTTCCAACGGCGGAAGAAAAGAGGATCGATGATGGTTATCATCCCAAGGTAAGTCGTCAATGTTGAGCATTTCCATGATCGATTCGTCCGAAGGGAAAATGTGGGAAATGTAATCGACGACAGATGATAGGGAATCCAACCATGAGGGCATCGAAAAGGCATTGGATGCCAATGAATGCGAATTGTTGGAAGAGGGAGAGGCAGATTGGATAGCTACGTATGAAGCTTCGGCTGGGCTGAGTGGCATAGTGTCACTGAGCACATCGAATTCCAAAGGACTAGGTACAATCCAAGGGTCAGATGATTCCAAGGATTGATAAGGCATAGTCGAGACCATATTGACAACGACAATATGATGTGCAGTAGGTGGAAGTGGTGTAGGGAAAGTACCCATAAGGCTAGAATCTTTCAATAATCCAACACCAACGCTTTCATACGTAACTACGTGGTCTCCCAAAAAAGGAATGTTGTTGGTGGCAGGGATGCGAGCGTCGGGTGTACAGAAATCAAGCTGATCGATGGTGACAATTTTGCCATGATGGGGGAATTGTACACATCGAAACACCGACGAGGCGATAACAGTCATAGCGTAGAACCAACTTCTTCTGAGTAATAGGTTTTAATTGAGAGGAGCATCAACCACCTCGACGTCAACAATAACGGTTTTTCCGCCCAACTGAACGACTAAGGATTGCAATAATTCGTGAGGATGAAAACCTCGTCCATCGAAAGCGTGTAATATCGTAGGGGATTTGTTAAGGGCGGGTGATTTCAAGCCTTTCCAACAGGCTAGAGACATGACACAGGTAGAGGCTCCCTCATCCAGGATAGTTCGGTGGATTTATTGATTGTGAACAACAACATCGATTTGCAAAGTTAGCTGGTGGGAGAGTCGCGGTTGATGGTCATCTAGATTAAACGTGAGGTTGTTTAATGACTCAATATCAAAAGCGCCGATAGAGGCTAAGAGCATTCTACGTTGGCTGGGACAGTGTTGTAGAACTTCCAAGGCGGACATAGCACACGGTGCTTGGGCCAAATCTTCTACAATATTGTAATTTTGGGCAGCCCGTGAGTTAGGATTGAAAGTAGATTTCCATATGGTTCTCTTAGGAGGGTGTAATATGGAGTCAAAAGACGGTTTCTCAATCTGGAGAGGCCCAGATGGAGGGCTAACAGATGGAGGATTAGCGGAGGATGGCAACGGGTCCGGCGGAGAACCGTTAGCAATCTTCGGCTTATCAGGTTTAACTGGCGTGTCATATGTCGCAGAGTGAGTGGTTAGATTAACCCCGTTAAACATGTAAATGTGGGAACTTGTCGAGGCCTCATCATGGGGTTGGTTGGAACTACCCCCCGGCGTGGGGGTCTATGCAACCAAATATTGTTGCTGTGGAAAAGGCTGAGTAAGCACAGCAGGTTGTGAATTTCCCTTGAAAAGTTTGTCCACTTCATCGCGATGTGGGTAGTCTCGAGTGTAGTGATCATCTCCACAAATGAGACATGGGAATTTTGGTTTTTTTTGTGGTTGTTTTCCGGCAGCAGGGGTTTGTGGTTGGGTTTTGGGTTGTTCGTTGTTATTGTTTTTCTTTGGTTTATTTTTCTCTTTCTTCTTGCCCCCAAGTTGTTGTGAAGGGGTTGATTGGACCGCATTCACATCAGAGACCTGAGTTTGGGGGGGTAGAAGAGGGTGCATTTGGACTGGGAGCAGCCGTCGAAGCGGGCCGCTGAATTGTTCCAGTCAACTGGGTCGTAGATTGGGTTTTGACAGAGCCAATAACTCCATCCATGTGGGAAGCAGATGATGGTTTGGATGGATCGTTAGTGGCACGGGGGGTATTCGGTATCAACTCATACAGAGTACCAGATTGTGAATAGACTAAGTCTAAGTACTGAGCTCGGGCAATGGCTTCTTCCTCAGTGACTATGCTGCCCATGGAAACATCACGAGCGATCTGGGGTAACAATGATTTCGTGAACCATTCTGCTAACAATTGGTCAGGGATGATCTCTTTGATTAGCCTTCGTCATCGTCTCCATTCATGGATATGATCGGAGATATGTATGGAAGTTGTCTGGCGAAGGGAGGTTAATAGTTCAGTACTTGTCTCGTATCGAATGGGTAGTTGAAAATGCATGAGGAAGGACATGGCGAGGGAGTTGAAATCGTGAAAAGATGCACGTGGTAGTTCAATATACCATTTCGCTGCGGAACCCATAAGTGTTCGTTGGAAAAGACGCAAACGGATAGAATCGTCCATGAGGGAGTTGGATGAACACCAAAAATGGAACGTCATCACATAGTTGTTTGGGTCTTCTCTGGACTTTCCATCAAATTTTGGGATGTCAGAAGGAACTTTAGCTGGAATAGCTGGCCAAATCGGAGAATGATAAATAGGATCATTCATTAACCGAGACAAATCTGGAAGGTCCAGGGTAGCCAGAAAAGGTAGTTGTCGGTTAACCTGTGGGTAATGTTGGTGTGGCAGAGGGACACCAGTGGGGCCCATTACCGGTTTATGTGGATAATTATAACTAGTGGGCCCTCTCATGTGAGGTTGGTTTTGACCAAAGTACATAGGATTTGAGATGTTTTGAGAAGCATGCGTGAGCGGGGGATAACCAGATGGGTTTTGCGGGTTATAGGTTGGGTTCGGCATTTGTCCATAAGGTGGTTGTTGCGGAGCCTGAGTATTTTGTCTTGCCGAGGACTGTGGGTTTCCTTGAAAAAAGACGCTCCATGGATTGGGTGTGGCGGACACATTTTGTCTGTGCTGTTGATGGTAGACTCCGGATTGAGGCTGCCCCCCAGCATGAGGGTGCCCCCCGAATGGAATTTTTCCTCCGATGGGAGGATGCCCCCCAGCTTGAGGTAGAGTTCCCGGAATTTGAAATCCAGACGTAGAAGATTGACCGGTGCCACCGAGCGGATTAGGACCACCAAGATCGGTCCCTCCGGGTTGTTGGATACATATGGAACTTCCCGGTATAGCTTGGGTGGTAGTAGTTTGGGCAGTGGTGGTAGTGGAAGCATTCAATGCCATGAATCCAAAAGGGAGTGTAGGTCTTGGTGTTATAGGTGTGCCAATCACAGCTTGATTGACCACCGCATTACCGACGGGAATAGTCGGAATGTGAGGGGCCATCGTAGAATGAGCCGTCTGGAGGGGAATAGTAGACCTTGGGACAACGAATGGTATGTTCGTACCAACGGGCGGTGTGGTTGTAAAATTGGTGGTACCGGTAAAATGGTTTAGGGGTACGGTGTAGGAAAAAGGTACGTCGGCACCTTCTCCAGTTCCATAAAGATCTCGCACCAGGCATGGTGGACTCCGAACAATGTCTGCGGTCCAAAAAGGGTCATCGGCTAAAGGGTTTTGATGAGACCCAGCCGGAATGTCAGAAGGATTGACGACGACAAATTCACCAGTGGAATTCAGATGTAGGATACGTGGTTCATATCCCTCCGGAATACGGTAAGCTTCCAAAGATTCTAAAACAATTCGAAAATTCTCCAAAGGGGTGGGAACTTCTTCCTGGGAAGTTGTAGTATTTTGAACCTCACTCTGTTGAGGAGATTCCTCATTAGAAAGAGGGGGTAAAGGGGTGTTTCCTTCCATATTTTCTGGAGGAAGTCCCTGTAACCTCCGCAAGCATCGTGGAGGGTCGATGTTGGCGAAAAAGATTTATGGCCAACTACCGAAAAGAAACAGCATACGCTAATGAAAATCTAAGAATCACAACCAAGCAAAAAGGACCTTCTTTCGATGACCGTACTAGTTGGTGATGAAATCCAACGTCACATGATCAAGTCCAAAAGGGGCAGGGGTAGGGTGGAACAGTTACAATGGTGACCTGCTTAACGGACTTACGCCTTGGTGCAAGCTTCCACGCAGTAATTGTGGATTTACCCTCCAAGGAGCCCGAGTGAGTTTGACCAATGTCTACTCCAGGTACAGTGAGACTTCCCGTCACCGTCTCCTTGTGTAAGACCC
>SNQJ01S0040783.1:51823-63190 GCA_010110895.2 Picea sitchensis
TGTAGATGACATCATCTTTGGATGTAATAAGGATTCACTGGTACAATGGTTTGCTTCTACCATGGAGTCTGAATTTGAAATGTCTATGATAGGAGAACTGTCATTTTTCCTTGGTCTGCAAATTACTCAGAGGCCCGAAGGGACGTTCATTTCTCAAGAAAAATATCTAAGAGAAATGATAAAAAGGTTTCAAATGGAAGATTCTAAACCTGTGGGTACACCTATGGTAACTGGATGTAAACTAAGCAAGGATGATGATTCACCTGATGTTGATCAAAGCTCATATCGATCAATGATAGGAAGTCTGTTGTACATCACAGCATCTCGCCCAGACATAATGCATGTTGTAGGAATGGTAGGACGATATTAGGTTGCACCTAAACAGAGTCATTTGCAAGCTGTCAAAAGGATATTCAGGTATTTAAAAGAGACAATGACTTATGGTCTGTGGTATCCCATAAATCAAAGTCTTCAATTGACTGCTTATTCAGATGCAGATTGGGCAAACTGTGTTGATGAGAGAAAAAGCACCAATGGAGGACCATTCTTTTTGGGTGACTCCTTAGTAGCCTGGCTTAGTAAAAAGCAAGGTTCCATTTCTTTATCAACCACAGAGGTAGAGTACATTGTTGATGCTACCTATTTCACTCAGGTATTATGGATGATTTAGACACTTGCAGACTTAGAGGTAAAATACACTACACCAATCTCAATTCATTGTGATAACACTAGTGCCATCAGTGTGTCTAAAAATTCTATCTTCCACTCCAAGACAAAACATATTCCCATAAAATATCATTTTCTGAGAGATCAGGTCACCAATCAGATTGTTCAAGTCCATTACATTCCCACTACAGAACAAATTGCAGACATCTTTACTAAGCCCCTAGCCAAGACACCGTTTGAATATCTCAGACAGAAGCTAGGTGTCATTACCTAAAAGAGTCCATCTTGTTAGGGGGATTTTTATATTGTTTGAATATCTAATGCCTCCTCAAATTACTACAATAGCTCAGGGGGAGCATGTGTCTTCTTTGACATTGATGTCAAAGGGGGAGAAAAGAATTTGGGTGCCTTAGTTTCCATCAATGCCAAAGGGGTAGATTGTTGGCAAATGTTTAATAGGTAGCGTATGCTTGTCATTGATGGCAAGTACAATAGTGAAGATGGCATGAGTATAGGAAGAATGTAACAGACGGGCATCAGAAGTAGTTTGGGAAGACACTGTAGAGAAAGCTCGATAAGATCAGAAGAGATAGTGCAGAGGATGGTTGGCATGCTTTATAGGTAGTATGCGCTTGTCATTGATGGCAGGATTAGAGTGTGCATCGATGGAACAACAGGAACAAAGTAAATGATGCAGGAGCATCTCTCCATGTCAGCCAGACAGCCACGCCAGCGAATTCAAATCGCACGCTAAAAGAGAGGCGCAGTCCTCATTCAAATTTGGAATCCAATGTAATTAAATGTCTAGGCTGGTGAGCCATAGAAGACATGCCTTTGTGAAGGCTATAGTTAAGATCGGATTTAATGCTAGATCGGCTGAGATCTAGATCCAGATGCTGGACTAGACAACCATTTATTGTAATTTATTAGAGTAGGTGAACCCGGAGGGAAGAGCTCGATGAGCCCTTCAGGTAAAAAAGATTTTTAGATCTCATTTTGAGTTAGGGGTAGATGAGTGAGGATTGAGAAGAGAAGAGCCAGAGAGAGCTCAGGAACACCATTGTAAATTCAGGCATTTGCCATTGTTAATATAACAGAGAAATTTTTCCTGCATTTTTGTATGTTATTTGAATGTCTGTGTGTGTTCCATTTTATGCTGTAGATGTATACTGTAGTTGTGCATTTGCAGGGAGTTTGTGTGGTTTCAAACGAAGGTCTTTGAGGTTTCTTTCCAGGAGGGCATGACAGAGTACTGCGGTCTCTGAATACCGGTGCACTGAGGATGCACATATGAACACTGCGGGTTCAGATAGAGACGTGTTGCAGCATAGAAACTGGAATCAACAACTCAAGAGGAAGACCTTTGAGTTTGTTGAACACCTCAGGAGGCAAGGTTGTGTGGGAGAAGACACAGTTGCAGACAGAACTTAGCTGTGAGTTATGTAAAGGCTTTGCCAAGTGGGCATTGAGCACAGGCACAAGGTGCATTTGAGGAAGAACTCTGCTGAGAGTTTGAAGGAGGACCAGAATCACTGAGGATTCTGAGAGCTCTGCCAGGAGGGAATTGAGCAGGTGCAAAGGGTGCATAGAAGGGATAGAACTATTGAACGTTATGTGGAGAAGATACTCCGCTAGGAGGGTGTCGAGGAAGTGTGCAGATAGGCACAGAAGTGAAGAGAACTCTTTGAGTTCTGCCATTTGAAGGAAGAGATCTTCGCTGGGTTACTGAATACCCAGAAGGCTCAGCAAGAGGTTGCTTGGGTGAAGGATAACCAGGAGGGTGTCCACATTCTCCATCCGTGGGAGAAGAAAGACAAAATCCCTTAAGGGGTCTGAGTGTTTGCAGAAGCTTAGGAGGAACAGCGTTTTCACACGCATTGGCGAAGCTTAGAGCCGAGGAGTTCACAGAGGATAAAAGAAGCAAAGGTCGAGGCCCTTGAAGAGTTAAAGTTTTCTCCCAAGTCTGGGAAGAAAGCTCACAAGAAGCTCAAGTGAGAGCACAGTCACCGTCAGATCGGCGGAGAGGAGAGAGATCTGGACCATTGATTTCTACATCCAGGAGGAGCTTAGGAGGATCCTACAGAAGGAGGATACCGACAGCCGTCAGATCTCATATAGAAATCTCGTCAGCCGTTGGATCGGGAGAAGGCGCATAGAGGTTAAGCCTCAAGAGGAGCGCAGAGAAGGAGAATTGATCTGAGCCGTCAGATCTCATATCAGATCGTCGATAGTCGTCGGATATGTGGAAGCTGCGAGGGAGTTAACCTCAAAATCCAGGAGGAGAATTCCCGATCAGGGGTGGAGTAATCGGGATATCGGCCATCGGGAAATTGGAGTTCCTGAGGTCGTAAGAATCGGGACATCAGAAATCCCAATTAGCGAAAGAATCTGAGTCGTCCGTCAGTTGGGATGCGTGGGAAAGATCAGGAGCCCATCAGCATATCGGAGGTTGGGAAGGCAAGAATTCCAGAGCTTTAGAAGTCGCGAAAGTGCGAGATTGGATCGGAGTCGTCCGTTAGCGGAGACACGTGGCGAAGATCTGAAGAGGGTCGGAGATCGTAGTTTTGCGAGTCCAGAGGACAAGGCGTCCGGGACACTTGAAGTCGCAAACCCTGAGAGTTAATTAGGACCATCCATTTAGGAGGACACGTGGCAAGGATCAAAGCCACTACAGGAAACCCCGAAAAGAGGTCATTCATCGACTAATCGGGAATCAGGATATCGGAGATCCCGGGAGCAAAGGGTTTTTGCATTTCAGAATCGCGAAACGTGATTTACCGATAAGGCATAGGAGCATGTGGGCCACACAGGAGTCGGCGAGGAGGATAGGTGGCAGATTTTCATGACGGGTGAAAGGACCGTTGACAGGTAAAAGGTTGTGAGCCATCGGAGGATCGGGGATCGGAGAATCGCGAGTTCAAAGGGTGCATGCATATTGACATCGCAAACCCCAAAACCTCGATGGGAAGCTATATGGATGTGGTCATATGGTAGCGGTCACGTGGACCAGAGCCTAGCCAGGAGGGATAGCGCACAAAGGGCGCATCGGGTTTTTTTGAAGCCTGAAACCCCGATAGGAAGGTAAGGCTGCGGTCTTATGGAAGGAGGTCGAATGGACCAAAGGGCCTATCCAGGGGGACTAAGGGCAGAAGAGGGCTCATCGGTGATCGGGGAATCGAGAGGATAGTGACTCTCGACAACAGAAAGTTAGAAACCCCGAACCTCGATATTGATAGGGGGAAAAGTCACGGTTAGGTGCAGAAGACCGTGCAGGTGAATAAAGGACATGTGGACTGGGTCAGATTTTCTCAGTGATTCCTGAGGGAATCCAAGGAGCCACTTCGGCTCAGCAGAAGAGGGGATTTTGATCGATCCTGAGAGAGGGAGAGTGCGACGAAGGTGCAGTCGCGACTCTACTGCGTCAAGTGGTATCAGAGCTAGTTCTTGTCTGTATATTTCAGGCAAGAGAGGCAGGAGGCGATAAGAGAAGCACTCTGATACACACGTCAAGTGGTATCAGAGTGGGAATTCATCTGTATATTTCAGGTGAAGGAAGACAGAGTTGTTGAGGACTCTGTGACGATTGTTTGCAGGTAGGTAGCAGTCGAGAAGACAGTCAGGGAGGCTGTAGGATGATGAAGCTGGAACACTTAGGGATGCAGAGTGACAACAACAGATCTTCCAAGGAGGCAGATAGACACAACAAGATGGCTATTGAAGGCCGTAGGAATAAGAGAAAGGCAGAAAGGCTTGCAGAAATGGATAAAGAAAGGGATAGAGAGCTCTATGGATTGAAATCAGACATAGAGAAGCTCGAACTGTGGATGCGGAAGGATAGGAGGAGGAGATGGATGCGTGAATTGCCCATGGAGAAGGCAAAGGAAAAATGGCCAGTTAAGGAGATGATGGTCATGAGACAGCGCAGGATGTTAAAAGGGTGGCTGAGGTATGTTGAAAACCTCAAGGCCAGAGAGGAAAGGATGATTTATCACTGTGAACCAGAGACTGGGAGAGGTCTCGATGATTTTGATGAAGAGGATGAATTGCGGTCGCCTGAAGATCTCAAACACTGCCAGGAGGGCAGAGAAGAAGAAATTCCAGATTTCCAGGAGGGCAACAGGTTGAGATCGCTGCGGGGTCTCACGGACTGTCAGGAGGACAGCCAGGGAATTTCACATTTCCAGGAGGGCAATGAATTGAGATCACTACGGGATATCGAAGACTTCCAGGAGGGCAGTGGAAGCATCGAAGACTGCCAGGAGGGAAGAGATGAACATTTGACACCATTTGAAGGTCTCATGGAGAGTTCCATTCAGCAAGGAGTGTTGATGAAGATGGGATCAGTTGATCTCATAGTCTGCCAAGAGGGCAGTGGAAGCATCCCATATTGCCAGGTGGGAAGGGATGAGCAGATGAGACTGTCTGAGGGTCTCATAAATTCAGAGACGAATTTAGATCGGCAGGTGCAGCTGACAGAAGAGGAGGAAGATCAGAATGATATTCTGATGATTGGGGGAATTGGAGTATTCCTACCATGTGCCCAGGAGGAGGCAGAAATCGGTGTTGCAGATGGTGCAACCGCAGAATAGTCACAGCTGACGATGACTGTCAAGGAGGGATTGGAGAAGACTTTGGAAGCTACCCAAATAGATGAAGAAAACGAGCATTCTGAGGAGTGTCTCAACATATTCAGCCAGGAAGCTGAAAGAGCTGTAGCATTGGAGCTAGCAGCAAAGGAAGCCAAGGAACATGCAAGTAAAGTTATCACTCCATGGGAGATGGAGCTAGAAATGCTGGAGGATTGGTTGAACAATCTAGGGACAGCCAGAGAACTGACAGAATTTGAGTTGTCAGGGAAGGTGACTGAACAGAAAGACAGTCAAAGGGAGACTGTAGAGCTGAAGTCTGTACCAGAGTGGCAACTTGAGGCTGCAGATGAAAATGAAGAAAGAACCATGGGAGATCATGGTGATCTACCCAATTGCAGAAAAATTTTGCAACTGAGGAGACTGCAACAACAGGGCCAGCCACTGGAGCAGCTGGACCAAGTGATAGAAGATATCAGAAGGCTGATGTTGAGATCAGCAGAAACTGCCAACGAGGAGCAGCTAAGCAAAAGGAAAGAAGCAGCATCAGCAGCACAACAGAAGTAGAGCAACAGCAGAAGGGAGCAAATGAACAACTCCAGATATTTGTTTGGGATCCAGGAGGGTTTCCAACAGCTTAGAGGGGAAGCGCATGAGCAGGAGCTCATGATTTTGCAATTGTGGAGTTTGATGCAGGAGCATCTCTCCATGTCAGCCAGCCAGCCAGCCAGCCAGCCACGCCAGCGAATTCAAATCGCACACTAAAAGAGAGGTGCAGTCCTCATTCAAATTTGAAATCCAATGTAATTAAATGTCTAGGCTAGTGATCCATAGAAGCCGTGCCTTTGTGCAGGCTGTAGTTAAGATCGGCTTTAATGCTAGATCGACTGAGATCTAGATCTATATGCTGGACTAGACATCCATTTATTGTAATTTATTAGAGTAGGTGAACCTAGAGGGAAGAGCTCGATGAGCCCTTTAGGTAAAAGAGATTTTTAGATCTCATTTTGAGTTAGGGGTAGATGAGTGAGGATTGAGAAGAGAAGAGCCAGAGAGAGCTCAGGAACACCATTGTAAATTCAGGCATTTGCCATTGTTAATATAACAGAGCAGTTTTTCCTGCATTTCTGTATGTTATGTGAATGTATGTGTGTGTTCCATTGTATGTTGTAGATGTATACTGTAGTTGTGCATTTGCAAGGAGTTTGTGTGGTTTCAGGCGAAGGTCTTTGAGGTTTCATGCCAGGAGTGCGTGACAAAGTACTGCAGTCTCTAAATACCGGTGCACTGAGGATGCACTTCTGAACACTGCGGGTTCAGACAGAGACGTGTTGCAGCATAGAAACTAGAATCAAAAACTCAAGAGGAATACCTTTGAGGTTGTTGAACACCTCAGGAGGCAAGGCTGTGCGGGAGAAGACACAGTTGCAGACAGAACTTAGCTGTGAGTTATGTAAAGGCTCTGCCAAGTGGGAAATGAGCACAGGCACAAGGTGCATTTGAGAAAGAACTTTGTTGAGAGTTTGAAGGAGGACTAGAATCACTGAGGATTCTGAGAGCTCTGCCAGGAGGGCATTGAGCAGGTGAAAAGGGTGCACAGAAGGGACATAACTGCTGAACGTTCTGTGGAGAAGATACTCCGCCAGGAGGGCGTCGAGGAAGTGTGCAGATAGGCATAGAAGTGAAGAG
Source organism: Picea sitchensis (assembly GCA_010110895.2). Classification (NCBI taxonomy): domain Eukaryota; kingdom Viridiplantae; phylum Streptophyta; class Pinopsida; order Pinales; family Pinaceae; genus Picea; species Picea sitchensis. The sequence goes on from SNQJ01S0040783.1 coordinate 58,765, forward strand.
AACTCTTTGAGTTCTTCCATTTGAAGGAAGATATCTTCGCTGGGTTACTGAATATCCAAAAGGCTCAGCAAGAGGTTGCTTGGGCGAAGGATAACCAGGAGGGTGTCCACATTCTCCATCCGTGGGAGAAGAAAGACAAAATCCCTTAAGGGGTCTGAGTGTTTGCAGAAGCTCAGGAGGAACAGTGTTTTCACATGCATTGGCGAAGCTCAGAGTCGAGGAGTTCATAGAGGAGAAAAGAAGCAAAGGTCGAGGCCCTTGAGGAGTTAAAGTTTTCTCCCAAGTCTGGGAAGAAAGCGCACAAGAAGCTCAAGTGAGAGCACAGTCACCGTTAGATTGACGGAGAGGAGAGAGATCTGGACCATTGATTTCTACATCCAGGAGGAGCTCAGGAGGATCCTACAGAAGGAGGATATTGACAGTCGTCGGATCTCATATAGAAATATCGTCAGCCGTTGGATCAGGAGAAGGCGCACAGAGGTTAAGCCTCAAGAGGAGCGCAGAGAAGGAGAATTGATCTGAGCTGTCAGATCTCAGATCATATCGCCGATAGTTGTCGGATATGCGGAATTAGTGAGGGAGTTAACCTCAAAATCCAGGAGGAGAAGTCCCGATCAGGGGTGGAGTAATCGGGATATCGACCATCGGGAAATCGGAGTTCCTGAGGTCGTAAGAATCGGGACATCAGAAATCCCAATCAGTGAAAGAATCTGAGCCGTCCGTCAGTTGGGACACGTGGGCAATATTGGGATCCCATCGGCATATCGTAGGTTGGGAAGGCAAGAATTCCAGAGCGTTAGAAGTCGCGAAAGCGCGAGATTGGATCAGAGCCGTCCATTAGCGGAGACACGTGGCAGAGATCTGAAGAGGGTCGTAGATCGGAGTTTTGCGAGTCCAGAGGACAAGGCGTCTGGGACACTTGAAGTCGTGAACCCCGCGAGTTAATTGGGACCATCCATTTAGGAGGACGCGTGGCAAGGATCAAAGCCACTGGAGGAAACCCCGAAAAGAGGTCGTTCATAAGCTAATCGGGAATCGGGATATCGGAGATCCCGGGAGAAAAGGATTTTTGCATTTCAGAATCGCGAAATGCGATTTCTCGATAAGGCATAGGAGCATGTGGGCCACACAGGAGTCGGCGAGGAGGATAGGTGGCAAATTTTCATGACGGGTGAAAGGACCGTTGACAGGTAAAAGGATGTGAGCCATCGGAGGATCGGGGATCAAAGAATCGCGAGTTCAAAGGGTGCATGCATATTAACATCGCAAACCCTGAAACCCCGATGGGAAGCTATATGGCTATGGTCATATGGTAGCGGTCATGTGGACTAGAGCCTAGCCAGGAGGGCTAGCGCACAAAGGGCGCATAGGGATTTTTTGAAGCCTGAAACCCCGATAGGAAGGTAAGGTTGTGGTCTTTTGGAAGGAGGTCGCATGGACCAAAGGGCCTAGCCAGGAGGGCAAAGGGCAGAAGAGAGCTCATCGGTGATCGGGGAATCGAGAGGATAGTGACTCTCGACAACAGAAAGTCCGAAACCCCGAACCCCGATATTGATTGGGGGAAAAGTCACGGTTAGGTGCAGAAGACCGTGCAGGTGAATAAAGGACCTGTGGACTGGGTCAGATTTTCTCAGTGATTCCCAAGGGAATCTAAGGAGCCACTTCGGCTCAGCAGAATAGGGGATTTTGATCGATCCTGAGAGCGGGAGAGCGCGAAGGAGGTGCAGTCGCGACTCTACTGCATCAGTAAGCTCAGGAGGAATTAGCGCAGAGTCGAATGCAGTGCATAGGTGTGTACCAGGGATGAGGTTAACTCATGGCTAAAGCTCAAGGGAGATAACATACTTAGGATCACAGGTGGATCAAAGGTCGAGGCCTTTGACACTTAGAAATTCTTCCAAGTAAGGACGATGCATAATCTTGGAGGAGAAGCGTCGGTGATCATTGGATTCCATCCCTAACTCCCGATGACCATCAGATCTCATTGTAGACAAGAGGAACGCGCAGATATGGAGGATAGATCTTGGGCATTAGATCCGAGCACAGGGTTTGACCACCATTGGATCGAGGAGAACCTGCACGTTCTTTAAAGTGCAAGGAGTAGAGGGCTCACAGAATCCCGAAAGAAGGAGGACCGTCCATCTTCAGGCAGGACACGTGGACACAGATCAACATTTCGCTGAATAGAGAGTCAAAGGAACGGGGTTCCCTAACCTCTCAAAATCGCGATATGAAAAATCGGGACTTAACCACAGCCGTCAGATCAAGATGTGATCTGCATCGTTGATCCAACTCCATTTCAGAGTTTCGCGGATAAAGAGTTGGAGATGTCAAGTAATTTCAATCACAAGAATCCCAAAATCGCGATATGCGAAATCACGACGTAATCTGAGCCGTCAGATCAAGGTTTGATATGGACCGTTGATCTCAGTCCATTTTGGAGTTTCGCGGATCGAGAGTTGAATATGTCAAATAATAATAACCATGGGAATCCCGAAATCGTGATATGCGATATTGCGATTTAATCGCAGCCGTCAGATCAAGATGTGACCTGGACCGTCGATCCGACTCACGTCAACAAACCACGTAAGCTAGGAACACGTGGCACAACCAGGTAATGACAAGTGTCAGACTGATTCAAAATTTCAAGCACATGTAATTCACGAATCAGGGTGACACGTGGCAGGTATTCGACACGTGTGACGTCAGCAGGTTTACACCACTTTGGACTTTCGGAAATCGGGAGATAGAGATGTCAAGAAACTCTCAGCATCAAGAGTCTTGAAATGTCGAATTGCGAAACGCCGAAATCCCGTCAACCGTCCATCTCTGGGGGTTATGTGGACCATTGATCCGACTCCCTTTCGTATTTTCACGGATCGAGAGTTGGAAGCATCAAGAACATTCACCACAGGAATGTCGAAATCGCGATATGCGAAATCGTGAAATGCTCTGAGCCATCAAATCAAGTGTTGATCGAGATCATTGATCCCACGCCATTTCGGGGTATCGGGGATTGCGACTTGGTGAGTCAAGATGCCTCATCTCTAGACTCACAAAATGCAAAATCACGAAAGCACCTTATGCATAAGGTTGTGGTCACTGCCCTTGGTCACATCAGCGAGAGCTAGAGCAACCAAGCTTCGTTTCAGGGATCGCAACTGGGAATGTCGAGATGCATGGTCACATGAATGTCGAATTGCCGAATGTCAAAATGCTGAAATGAATGCAAAATCCCATGGAATCAATCCAACGGTGCAGGTGAATTTGAACAAGATCAGAGGGATACTGTAGCACGTCGCAGTATAACTGCTATAAATCATTGATGGTCTCTGCTAGAGAATTCGAAGAGACCTCTGTGTGATCGCCAAAGAAGATGAAGAGTCTCTAAGCTTCGTCCAGTAAAGCAAGATGATTATTAGGGGGAATGACAGATGGATGAGTGTTGAATACTATAACTGAAACATAAGGCATAAGCTGAACTGTGCCAGAGAAGATGAGGAGTCTCAACTGCCAGAGAGGCTGAGGATTCTTAGCAAAACACCCAGTGTTGTTGAACGTGTGGTGGGAACCACGAGAGAAGCTGAAGAGTTGTGATGATCAAGAAAAGAACTCGAGATGTGCATAAGATTGGACGTAGTGTGAGCATGCAGTGGCATGGAAAATATTGCATGCACAAGGAGCACAGGTATTATAAGAATGATGAACAAATAAGAGATGGGGGTTGTTGTCGTGGGGAGGATTCAAGTGTGAGAAAGGAGGCAGAGCACAGAAATAGAGATGCATGCTAGAGGAAGGTTGCATCAAAGGGATATGGTGCAGAGAGTATAAAAGGCAGAAGAACAGGAAGTGCAAGGGGCATGCAGAAGACACTGATGCAGATAGGGTAGAGCAGTGTAACAGAACAACAACAGGGCTGGTAAGCCATTGAATAATTTTATATCGCTGTAATAAGTTTCAGTAACAAAGAATTTATTATTCGGGGTGGTTGGGAGGTGCTAGGGAGGAATGGTGTCCTCAAAGGTTCAATTGGGTGCTTGAACACAGGGAGTTGGTGCTTCCTTCTAGTTGGTGCTAGAGAAACCAGGGAGTTGGTGCTTTCTTCTAGTTGGTTCTAGAGAAACCAGGGGGTTGGTGCGTCCTTCTAGTGGGTGCTAGAGAAAACAGAGAGTCGGTGCTCTCAGCACGTTGTAGCTTGCATAACCAGAGGTTGTAACCTCACAATGAGTTGGTGATCATATGTATGATAATGTAAAGAATATAGATAATACTTATCATATAAAGAAAAAGAGGTTTTTACCCTGTATGGGTTTCCTCGGGAATTATCTGTCTCTGTCTTTCTCATATATGTGACTGATGCTGAATGTGCCTTTGTTTATTTCTCTGCATCATTGTGATCATCATTGAGTGCCTTGTAAATATTTCA